>OVAP01001176.1:0-25963 GCA_900406295.1 Aurinia saxatilis | reverse complement strand
GTTTAGTCAAATGATCTCCTAATGGGGATCATGACTAATGATGCTCTAACATGATTATGTAAGGTACCTCCTTTCGTCCATTTGACAGAAGTTTGGAGGACCATCCATTAACGCTGCCATGTAGTTTTTCATCAACGAAATTAAAAATCTCACCCTTAGATCTCATGATCTAATTCCTTATAAATACCAAAGCGATCTTTAAAGTCTTTTTTTTATCTGGTCTGAAGCGTTGTGTCCTAACAAGATTGGTGATTAGTCAAATTTATCGTTTGCTCAAATGCGCACTCATATGCACTTGAAAGTTCTAAAAAATTGTGACATTCAACAAATGTCATTTGACCGAAGAATAAACTGTCATTTGTAAAGAGGAGATGAAAAATAATTGGTTATTGCGTGGTATTTTAAAATCCGTCCACGAACAAAGGACAAATAAATAAAGGGACAAAATATCCCTTTATCGCAATCCCACTCCAGAAAAATGTCCTTTTGGCTCTTCGTTAATGAGGACCCGGAAGGAAACATACTTAACACACCATATAATTTATAACATTCAGCTGTCATTAAAATCCGGACGTTCCAATATTTGCTAAAAAAATACCATTCAATACAATCATAAACTCTGCTCATTTCTATTTTGAACACTATAAAATTTTCCTTCGGAGAAGGATTTGTCTGCAATTCATAGAACATTTTTTGAACAATTAAAATATTATCTGTGATCAGATCGAAACAAATAAGAATATGGAGGGAAAAAAGAATTACTGTTTGAAAATGCAAATGTTAATCAGAAAAAAAAACTTGCTAATAATTATATATTATATAGTGAAGATATTTATAAAATAGTTCTTATAATAATACGTTTAAAGAATAGGAAGAAAAAAACAATGCAAAGAAACACAAAAGTTTTGGAATAGAAAAAAGAGAAACGCCAGGTCATCGATCCGCGTCGTAGATGAGCACCAAAATACACATTGAACGGTGAGATTCTCACTAATCACTCATCTCACCATTCGTTTCGTCATATATTTTTTTTGCCATCTACACTCTCTCCCCAACCTAACTTTTTTTTTATCTTCCTCCTCGCCTTCCACCTCCTCAAATTTAACGAAACCCCAAAAAAATTTAATAACAAAAAGAAAAACCTAAATCTAAAAAATCTCATCTTCTTCTTCCTCTTTCTAAATCTCCATGGATCCTTCTCTCTCTGATCCTCATCATCCTCCTACTTCTCAGTACACTGGTTTTCCTCCTTTCGCCAACTCCACCACCACTCAAAACCACCCTCCTGCTTATCCTTACCCTAATCCTTTTCAATTGCCACCGACGCCTAACCATGTTTTTCAACCTGCGCCGCCGTCTCAGCCTCAGCCTCAGCCTCAGCCTCAGCCTCTTCCTCCTATGCCTCAGCCGTCTCTCTCTCACCCTCCTTACTCTGACGTAAGTTCGTTAACTCGTAAATCTCAACATTTAGGGTTTTCAATTTCACTCACTAAAGATCTTTTTTTTTAAAAAAATTTTGATGGTTTAGATGATTTGTACTGCGATTGCTACTCTGAACGAGCCAGATGGGTCAAGCAAGCAAGCGATATCGAGGTACATCGAGAGAAGTTACACTGGGATACCTCAAGCTCATGGTGCTCTTTTAACTCACCATCTCAAGACTTTGAAGAACAGTGGTGTTCTTATGATGGTTAAGAAATCTTACAAGTTTGCTGCTTCTAATCCTCCTACTAGTGTTGCTGTTGCTGCTGCTGCTCAAGCTGCTGGTCTTGAGCCACCCAGATCTGGGTTTAGCCCAGTCAACGACAACCAATCTTTACCTAGTCCTCCTCCTGTGGCGGCTCCTGGTGCTTCAACTCCTCTGACTCAGAAGCGTGGTCGTGGTCGTCCTCCTAAAGTCAAACCTGATTTTGTTCAGACCATTGATGCTGTTCAGACTAATGGGAAGCCGATCTGGGAACAACAACCTGAATTACCTGTTTCTCAACCTCAGGTGACGGCACAGATTCAGCCGCAGCTACAACAACCTTCGGTGACGCCGGCTAAGAGACCACCTGGTCGTCCTAGGAAAGATGGATCTTCACCGATGGTGAAGGCTTCTCCTGCTCCCGTTTCTGGAGGTGTGGAGACTGTGAAGCGAAGAGGAAGGCCTCCGAGTGGAAGAGCTGCAGGGAGGGAGAGGAAGCCTGCTGTTGTCTCGGCACCTGTGTCGGTCATTCCTTATGTTGCTAATGGTGGTGTTAGACGCCGAGGGAGGCCGAAGAGAGTTGATGCTGGTGCGTCTTCTGTTGCACCACCACCATCACTCAACATTGAAGGTGGAGCTGAGGGGGTTCCGGTCGTGGTTGCGAAGAAACGAGGAAGAGGACGACCTCCGAAGATTGGTGGTGTTATCAGGAGGCCTATGAAGCCTAAGAGAATTGTTCCTCGTTCTGGAAGGCCTGTTGGAAGACCCAGAAAGGTAAATGTTTCTCTGCATCATCACTGTGATAATTCTCTGCCCATTATTGAAATAGATTTTTAGATTCTGTTGAGTTTTAAATAGATAGGAGAAAAAAGTGGGAAAGATTTTGTCCTGTGAATAAATGTCACTTTCCGTTCTGAACATTGTCTCTTTCGAGCGTGTGGACAGAGAGTATTACAAATAGTTTTTGTGAGTTTAATTATGTTTTGTGTCCTCTGCTTTTGGCTTATGCTTATCTGCTTATTTATTTAAGAGTTCTCTTTGTTTTAGTAATCAATATAGGAAGTGGTTGGTGGCTCGCTTTAGCTAGTCATAATTGTTCAATTGAAGTGGGAAAATCACTTGGGAAATTAACTGATTCTGAAGCAGAAAGCTGGTTTTTTAAATGAAATTCGAGAGTTTTATGTTTTCCGAAAATTTTCTATTAATGTCGATTGTTGTCCTCTAGAATTTGATATTCTATTATAGCGATGGTATATTAATACATTTATATTCTTGCCGTTTGATAAATGTAGAAGTGGGTGGTGCGTGAAGCTTCTGGTCAGCAAGATGGTAGCTATGGAGAACTCAAGAAGAAGTTTGAGCTATTTGTAAGTCCCAAATGACAATATGTTCCCCCTCTTTTTGTTCTGAAATTCAAAAACTTGTTTCATGCGCGATTGCTTATGCTCGGTGGTGGTCTCTCATTTATGCAGCAAGCGAGACTTAAGGATGTTGTTGTTGTGTTGAAAGACGAGATAGGAAGGAGTGAAAATCAAGCTGTGATTCAAGCTATACAGTCGCTGGAAGAGCTAACAGTGGAGGAAACAAACGAGCCACAGCACATGGAAGTAACAAACGAGCCACAGCATGTGGAGGAAACAAACGAGCCACACCACATGGAAGAAGAAGTGCAGGCAGAAGAGGAACACCATGAAAGTGAAGGTCAAGGACAACCGCAGACAGAAGCAGAGGCTATGCATGAAGCTCTGTTCTAAAAGAGGATCTCTTATTAAAAAGCTAGCAGGAGGGTGACGATGAGATGGTGGTGGGTTTGCTTTGTTGTGTTGCATGGATTTTTAAAATCTTTTATAAGGGTGTTTGATGGAGATGAAACAAAAAAATGATGATGATTGTGTCTCTAACCAAACAACAAGGAGAGGTAGGGTAAAATGTCTGTAAAGTGATTTAGGATGTTTCCATTGTTCATGCTCCTCTCTATCTCTCTCCATGGAGAATATGTTCTGTAGGTTTTATTTGCTTTGTTCCCCCCTTATGTGTTGTTTAGACTCTTATCTCTCTCTCTGTTCAACTTCTTTTATTGGTCTCTTAGCCTATCTTTCTTTTTAGGAGTTTGATCTTCTCTCATAAAAACGCTATGTAGCTTTTTTTATATGACCATTTCGACTTCTTTGATGGCTTCTTTACTTTCTTTACGTTATGTCAGTATCTTTCTTAAACGTTGTTGCTTATGTCAGTTGCTTTGTTAATTGAAATTCCGGTTAAAGTCATTATTGCAATTATTATTACGTTTCAACGGTTCTCATTCACTCACACCTTTTTAACCATTTTCCAACTGTAATTTTTGAAATTTGAAAAAAAGTTGAAGGGGGGGATGATATACATTTTCTTATTTGTTTTTATTATCTTTTTCCCCTTTTTTAGCAAAAAGTTAAAAGAAAGAAATCACAAAAACAATGTACATCTTGCTGGTTTCTTTTTCATTACAACTGGCGAATTACATTGATTCCAAAATGTTTTATAACCAAAAATAAATTTACTCCAGAAAATCAGAAAACCCTAATTATTATTAATTAATTATAAAACCCCCCTAAATTAACATTAAACAGGGTAAAATGAAAAGAAATTAGTGGATAGTTTTATAAATAAATAAGAAAGACTGAAGGTGGACCCTTACCGGTTGACGCAACAGATTCTGAACCTCTCTTCTCTTCAAGCTCCTCCTCTAAGCCATGGTCACTCCTCTCTTCTAACCGCTTCTCTCAAAATCTTTCTTCTCCGTCAAAGTTTCTTTTTCTTCGTCTTCCAGTTTCAACCGTTCGTCACTCTTCTCCAGTCGCTAATCTTTCTCCTCAGCTGTATCAAGGTACGTACATTTGCGAACCCTAGGTTTCTCCGCAAATGCGATTTTCTTCCGTACTGCTACTTGAATCTGAGTTTTACTGTAGATTCTTTACATTTTCTTTAAGATTTTAGTTGAATCGAAGAGTCATTTAGTTTGTTTTAGTCGTCGTCGTCGTTGAAGTTCGGTTTTGTTAGGGTTTCGTTTCTGGTAACCGTCGTTTTTCACATGCGTTTGTTTCTGATTTGAATCTAGAGTTAGTAATGGCGAAAGGATCTGGTTCTTCTCCCGCGACTGGTCCCGATGGCGATGCTGCAAGATCCGAAGCTACGTCTGAGCCACAACCTACTACTGACGTCGCCGGCGCCTCAGGCTCAGCCGCAACTGCTTCTTCTCCAAAACGTGGCCGTGGTCGACCTCCCAAGCCCAACAAATCTGGCTCTAAGCCAAACGATGCCGTTTCTGCTCGCAAACCAAGCGGCCGTCCTAAAAGATCCGGAGCTGCTCCTTCTGCGTCTGTAGCTTCTACTAGGTCGAGCACACGAGGTAGGCCAAAGAGGTCAACCACTGTGGCTGCAAAGGCGGATCCGGCTCCTGCTACTACTACTGTGGATGCTTCAAAGAAGCGAGGTAGGCCAAAGAAGGATGACGTGGCGGATGTGGCTCCTGCTCAGAAGCGTGGACGGAAACCTAAGGTTGTTGTTGCAGAAGTTGCTAAGAGGACTACGGGCAGGACTAGGAAGGTATTTTTCTCTTCTGGAAAATTTCACAGGGTAGTTGTTGTTTGTATATATGTATGGGTCTTTAATGTTGGTTCGTTTTGAGAAGATATGCATGTTATGGTCTGTGGATTTCTATCTGAATTTGGATGTGTTTCTTAAAAGTTTGTTTTTGTTTGATGTGGAGATAAGGCAAGTGGTTGATATAAGTCATTATCATCTTATCTGATCCAGCCAATATCTGCTAGTGTTTTAGTTTAGTAACACATAACCAATGCTTATACAACTGTGTTTACTAATGTCAAAATCGGTTTTCAACGCATGAACAAAGGCTACTACCGGAGCTGCTACTACTACTGGACAGGAAGCTGCAAACCCCCGAGAGCTCAAGAAGAAAGCTGCACTCTTAGTAAGTCAACTATCCCACTTACTGATATTGGTTTAAGTTACTGTGTTCTTGGTTACTCTATGCTTTTGCATCAGTTTGGTTTATAAATTGTTTTGTGTGGGTAGTACTAGCAAAATATAGTCAGTAGATTCTCAACAACATTAAACTAATTGAAGAGTTATTCGATTGATCTTGATTGTGTTTCCATGAGGTGTCTTTGGTGGAAACTGTTTATGTCATGATGAGTTTATTTTGTATTCCAAATGTTGCAGCAAAAGAAGGTGAAGGAAGCTGCAGACAAGTTGAAAATAGCAGTGAAAGCAATTGAGGAGGTCCAGACCCTAGCAGCCGGAATGTAAAAGCTGATTTGACCCGTCTACAATGGATAATGATGATCTTTTGTGTTTAGGGAAGAAGTAGGTAACATTCGTTCGGAGAAAGACTTGATTGGTTGATGTTTCATTTTCGATTTAGGAGGTTGTTGTTTGTCGTTATTAGGAATGCTACAGAAGTTAGTGTTAATCGTCGTGAAAAACTTAGCTGAGATTTCGTGTAGCTGTGACCTGATGGGATTTTTCGGAATTGCGTTAAACAGACTTGAAAAAAAAACTCTTGCTTTTGAACTGAATTGCTCAGTCTGTGTCGTTATGAAGTTTTAATTTTTGTTGTTAATTGCCTGTTTAAAATTTTCATTTGGTTACATCCTTTTTATTTTCATTGTTACTTATACAAATATATAAACTCACTAAATTAAATAGAATGAAATTGAACGAATAAAGGAACTAATGTAAATACAACACTAAAAACAATTTTAATGTAGCAGGACAATTTCTGGTTTGATCAATTTCAACACAATTCTGTGGGTTAAGTTATATCCCATTTTCGTAAATAAACCATCTCTGAGCGTCTCATCGAGTGTCTCTCGTGAAGCAACGTACACATCCTTCAATGCGATGCGCGGGAACAAACAGTTTAAAGAGCTTAGCGCTCTCTCGTGGCGTGCTCAAAGCAAGATTCAAGGCAGGAAAGTGTGACGCAAATTTTCACTCGCAGAGACAAGCTGGAGACGGGGATATAAAAGAATGGAACGTAGCTATAAGCAGCTACATGCGCAATGGAAAGTGCAACGAAGCGCTTCGTGTCTTCCAACGCATGCCTAGGTGGAGCTCCGTTTCTTACAACGCCATGATCTCCGGCTACTTGAGAAATGGCGAGTTTGAAACCGCCAGGAAACTGTTCGACGAAATGCCTGAGAGAGATTTAGTTTCGTGGAATGTGATGATCAAAGGGTATGTGAGGAACAGGAATCTTGGAAAAGCCAGGGAGTTGTTTGAGAGGATGCCCGAAAGAGATGTTTGTTCGTGGAATACGATGTTGTCGGGTTACGCTCAGAATGGGTGTGTTGATGAGGCGAGGAGGGTTTTTTATCGAATGCCTGAGAAGAACCAAGTGTCTTGGAATGCTTTGCTCTCTGCTTATGTTCAGAACAGTAGGATGGAGGAAGCTTGTAGGTTGTTTGAGTCAAGGGAGAATTGGGCATTAGTTTCGTGGAACTGCTTGCTTGGTGGGTTTGTTAAGAAGAAAGAGCTTGTTGAGGCAAGACAGTTTTTTGATGGTATGAAAGTGAGGGATGTGGTTTCGTGGAATACGATCATCACTGGTTGTGCTCAGAACGGGAAAATAGATGAGGCACGGAAACTATTTGATGAGTCTCCTGTTCGAGATGTTTTTACGTGGACAGCAATGGTTTCAGGATATGTGCAAAATCAAATGGTGGAAGAAGCAAGGGAATTATTCGAGAAAATGCCAGAGAGAAATGAAGTATCATGGAATGCCATGCTTGCAGGATATGTGCAGGGTGAGAGAATGGAGATGGCAAAGGAATTGTTTGATGTTATGCCTTTTCGCAATATTAGTACATGGAACACTATGATAACTGGATATGCTCAATGCGGCAATGTTTCTGAAGCTAAAAAGATTTTTGACAAAATGCCTAAGAGAGATCCAGTCTCTTGGGCTGCTATGATTGCAGGGTATTCGCAAAGCGGACATGGCTACGAAGCTCTGGGATTGTTTGTACAAATGGAGAGGGAAGGTGGAAGACTAAATCGGTCTTCGTTCTCGTCTGCTTTAAGCACTTGTGCAGATGTTCTTGCTCTTGAACTGGGGAAGCAATTGCATGGACGATTGGTTAAAGGTGGTTATGAGCCTGGGTGTTTTGTCGGAAACGCCCTTTTGTTGATGTATTGCAAATGTGGAAGCATAGAAGAAGCCAATGACTTGTTTGAGGAAATGATTGGGAAGGAAATTGTCTCTTGGAACACGATGATTGCAGGTTACTCAAGGCACGGATTCGGAGAAGAGGCTTTAAGGTTTTTTGAGTCAATGAAGAGAAATGGGCTGCAGCCAGATGAAGCTACATTGGTAAAAAAAGAAACATCATTTCTCTGTTTACATGTATCTTAGGCGTTATAAAAATTGTGATACTATCTTTTGTTTCACATTTCAATTGTTGTTCTTGTCACAGGTTGCGGTACTATCTGCGTGCAGTCATACAGGTCTTGTAGACAAAGGCAGGCAATATTTCTACACGATGACTCAAGACTATGGTATAACACCTAACTCACAGCACTATGCTTGTATGGTCGATCTTCTCGGTCGAGCTGGGCTTCTAGAAGAAGCTCACAACCTAATGAAAAACATGCCTTTTGAGCCAGACGGTGCAATTTGGGGAACTTTACTCGGCGCATGCCGAGTACATGGAAACACAGAGTTAGCTGAAACAGCTGCAGATAAGATTTTTGCAATGGAGCCTGAAAATTCGGGTATGTATGTTCTTCTCTCCAATCTGTATGCATCTTTGGGTCGATGGGGAGATGTCGGTAAACTGCGAGTGAGAATGCGGGATAAAGGGGTGAAGAAAGTTACAGGGTACAGTTGGATTGAAATTCAGAACAAGACTCATACTTTCTCAGTTGGGGATGAGTTTCATCCTGAGAAAGACGAGATCTATGCATTCTTGGATGATCTTGATTTGAGGATGAAGAGAGCAGGGTATGTTTCGAAGACGAGTGTAGTTCTTCATGATGTGGAAGATGAAGAGAAGGAGCGTATGGTTCGATACCATAGCGAGAGACTAGCCGTAGCGTATGGGATAATGCATGTGCCTTCAGGTAGACCGATCCGTGTAATGAAGAATCTGCGTGTGTGTGAGGATTGTCACAATGCAATCAAGTGTATCTCGAAGATCACAGGGAGATTGATTATTCTGAGGGATAATAACAGATTTCACCATTTTAAGGATGGTTCATGTTCTTGTGGAGACTACTGGTGAAGTAATGGTGGTTCCGTTTCAGCCTGATTCATTCTAACCCGTGACCAACAAAGATTTACTAACTGAGCTTCTGAAAGTAAAACAATTTGGAGAAGGAAATGGATGTAGTCTTCCTTTGCAGGCGTTGTGCATTGGAGGCGTTCTCTTTGACACTTGCTTACCAAAGATGAATTTGAGAATGAAGAATCTATTACAGATTATTCTTGTTGGCAAGAGTTGCTTACCTTAGATTCAGAAACCTGTTGTAAGTTAGCTCTTGTCTCTAATCTCTTCTTAAAGTGATTTCAGATGGGTTTGGATGAACTGTTCTCAGCATAGGCTCGACATGGTTTTGACTTGTTTGGTCGCTCTAATGTGGAATTGAAAATGCAGGTGATCTACTGCACGAGCTTGAACTGGAGTGCAGATGGAAACACAATGTTCAGGGTTTGGGGTGACACATGAAGTCATCAGGGTTTGGGGTATTGGTCGTTACTCTTGACTAGAGAGAAGAAGATAGTATTGCCTAGCTTAGGTGACTTTAGTTTGATGAAGAACCTATGCTGCTTAATTCACTGTAAGGCAATAGGTTGTAATTTTTTTGCGACGCTAATGGCCACATCTCAATTCCAACATGAGGCCCTCAGATTCTATGAACTATTTGGATGGTAAGGATGATATTCGCTTTTCAATCTTTTTCGAAAATTCAAATAATCTACTTATGCTCAAATGTCAAAGAGAACGCCTACAAGAGAGATTTTTTTTATAGTAACAGAACTTAAGATTGGTATGAAATGATACCAATACTAAAGATGGTCAAAGGAGTAGGCGTCACAACCATATTTTCATGGACTTTTTCACTGTGAAAACCGTTGCTTCAAAATCATCTCTTAATTTGTGGATAAACCTTTTCTTCCACAAGATGTGACTGTACAGATGAGATGAATGTTGTAAACTGAGATTGTTGATAATGCCAGCTATTGTCTAATTGTAAATGTTTGGCTCATATACCAGCCATCCCGTAACAGAACCATATACAAAGTAGTGTGTGTGGGGAAGGTAAATAGTTGATCTCTTTGGCTCCATATTCCTTTTGCTTAGTGTGAAATTAGAGATTTCCGTTGTGTGTTGCACCAACAATGAACACTTTGATGCGGAACAATCCGTTTACAGAACGGCACCTTTTGTTACTCGCTCTGTTCCATTGTTAAGACTCATCTGGAAGACTGGAAGTCGTAGGCTCATCGATAAAGTGATGGAACAAGTTGAATTATACCTGCCATTTATTGCTTTGTTTTCTTCTCCAGCCTTGAATGATCAGTCAACCCTCCTTTCCTAAAAACAAGAACAAGAAGCCTAGCTGGAGGGCTTCTTGACTAATGTATCACCGTTGAATCCTATGCAGTATATAAAATAACTATGAACCAAAGCAATGCAGGTTTTCAAGGGACAGAGATTTGGAGTAAAACTGGAAACAAGAGTTTTTTTGTTACGATTTACGGTTCCAGGATAATAAAACACAATTATTGTCCTCAAACGAGCAATTTATTGACGCGAAACAAATGGTTATAGAGGTCTTGGGGGTAAATCCATGCATTCTACTTCTTGTTGGCGATGAATAAACCCCATTTTTGTTCACCAGATGTACTCCTTTCAAGTTTTGCTTTCCATCCTCCAACAATGTCATTGTAGTCCTCCTGCATTGATAACATATGAAACATTTTGTGATCAATGAGAAAAATGCATCACGGAGGTTTGTTATTCAATGAATAGTAGTGAGAAAAGTTTTACTTCAGAGAAGTCGCTGATGAATTCTTCCTTTTCTTTCTCTACTCTCTCTAGTTCACGCCTCAGGACTTGTACAAACTGCAAAAATGGTTTGTGTTAGAATCAGTAGGATACAAAGAAATGTATACACACACGTGTATGTGGGAGTCACCTGATCAGTACGGTCCTCGGCAATCACATCCTCAAAGCCTGCGTCTTTCAGCATCTACGGGAAAGAGAAGGTTTCATGAAAGACTGTAGATGTGGAAACTCCTGATGAAGGCCTTATGAGAATAAACACAAACCTGTCCATAAGCTTGAACATCATGGAGATCATATCCTCTTTGTTTGATGTACTCTGCAAATATAGGAGACGGAGTTTCAGCATTTCTGCAATAGTCGGTGATGAGAACTCTACCGCCTGGTTTAAGCCACTTAAAGAATCTCCTGAATAGAGCCGGCTTGTCCTGAAAAAAGAGAAAAGAATCAGAGGAAAATTACCCCCCAAAAGGCATTTTCAAGACTGAAAATATGTTTGTTGTTACTTGGATATGCAGAATAGTGTCACGGCTGTAGATCACATCGAAAGAGTTATCAGGGTATGTTTTTGCGGTGCAATCTGCTACTTCAAACTCGACTGAGCATTTGAGTCCAATGGCACGCTCCAGTGCAAAAGAGATCATGTTGACCGATAGATCGATTCCAACAACATGAACATCAAAATTCTCAGCCATGTAGAAGTCACCTCCACCGATTCCACAACCAACATCCAAGACTTTCTGTCCCGGTTTAAGGTCCATCTTCGCCACAAATTCTTTCGTTGTTTCTGTTAAGGAAAACAAGATCTTAAGAGACAAGAGGCAAGCAAATACTTGCACACATATACAAGAAATCATGTCTTTATGAAGATTAGAGTAAGATTGGAATTACCAAATCCACCGGTGCTCACATATCCTTGTCCAAAGACACGCTCATAACGCAAGATTCCATTAGACTTGTATTGAACATTGTCCAAGAATCGCTGGAAGTCCTTGTCATTCTCCAAGCTCACTTTTTGCCAAATCCAGCAAATCTACCATCACATAGATCGATAAAGTTGATCTCTTGTCAGCCAGTGAGTAGATAAGGTGCCACCATATGATAAGCAAAGTAAACAATCTAACACAAAAAAAAAATCTTTTACCTGATTCTGATTCTTCTTGCTCTTCACATAAGCTCCAATGCATTTGCAGCCAACCATAGTGAGCTCAAATAAATTGCCCGAATCATCACGTGTGTGGCATTCTTGGAAAATCTGCGTTACACCATACATTTCAAATTAAGCAGATTTAAGTTTTTTGAATTTGACTCACACATATCTAAAAGGATGAAATCAACTTATCTCAACAGTTAAGTGACTGCAAATCTAGGAAATGATACACACACTTTTAAAGCTTTATCAAACTTGACATGTTGCAAATATATAGGAGAACCTCCATGTGGATAATCCACTCTTATGTTATGCATAACATAAACACCTAGATCTCATCCATATTCAAGATGAAAGTAGCCTACAGATTCAACTGAAACTTTTGCATGCACTAGCACAAAACAAGAAAACATAATCTTTGTTTTAAATAATAAGCACTAAAACCCTTTTTTTTTTTGCTATTAGAATTGTCTCAGAAAAACAAAATGCATGATGCCATTGCCATAAACTAAAGGTTTAAAAGACAAGTAAAAAAGATTGAACCTTTGTATAGAATCTAGGTTCACGGTAGTGAGTAGGGTTGGATTTTCGCTTGCTGTCGCCAGACTGATGGAAGCAAGATTCACGGAAGAAAATGTATCCTCCCGGCTTTACCCATCCAAGCATTCTTGCTGCCAGAAGTTCCACCTGCATTCATTAAAAATATCAGACTTTCTTCTCTCGAAAGTCAACAAGAGTGAAACTGGTAATGAAAATCCATAGTGAAAGTCACCTCTTTGTCAGAGAGATACATGAGTAACCAATTTGAAAAAATCAAGTCAACAGATCCATCTGCGATTTTCAGGTCAGGAGATGTCACATCAGCACACATAAACTTGACGTTCTTGTAATGCCCATTATCACTTTCATTCTGCAACAACATCACCAAAGATACAGTAAACTTTATAGAAAACATTTGTTAGCATAACAAGGAGCTGCTAAAGTAGTAAACCTTCTTAATGGCGCTTTCGATGAAGTCAAGGGCGATAACTTCACCAGCCTTTTGAGCCAATTCACCAGTGAAACGACCAATGCCAGCTCCAAGTTCCAGCACCGATTTCCCTTCATACGGTGGGATTAAGGAGAGCACCTGTTACAAAGAAACGCATCAGCCAAATTTCAGAAGTAAACTAAGAAAAGAGAAAGACACATGTAGCAACCGATGATATTCAAAAGGTGATCAAGACGAGTTATGTCACATATTTCAATCTATTTTAAACCAATCACAGTCTTCAAATCATTATAACAAAGAACTCATCAGCCAAGTTACTGTTTTTACAAGAAAAAGCTCACTAAACTATTTGCTTGTATATATACTCTCACATGTTATGTCACATGCTTCAATCTATTCCAAACCAATCACAGTCTCCAAATCATTATAAGAAAGAAGTCATCAGCCAAGTTATTGTTTTATAAGAAAAAGGTCACTAAACTATTTGCTTGTAGCAATTGGTGATATTTAAAAGGTGATGAAGAACACTTATGCCTTATGTTTCATCAATCTGATCATCTCCAAGTCATTAAATTATAAAATAGAGCATATGAAAAGAATGTTTCATAGATAGCAGAGAACATAGATTACCTCAGGACGTTCTTCTTTGTCAAGATCAGAAGCTTTAGAGTCAAGCATCATAGCTTCAACAGTCAAATCACTTGAGTGCTCCATCCAATAACTCTTGAAGATATCTCTTTCTTCCTCTGTTTCCCCAATTATATAACAAAGACCAAAGTGAGATACTCTCTCCCACACTTCGAAACAATGAAGAGACACCTACTTTTGGTAATATAATGCATCCACAAACGTGACTAATCCAAAAATGACTAAACTAATAGTGGGCCAAAAACACAAATTGCAAAGATTCGAAATTATGAGTGATGATCCCTATTTATTAAATTCAGGAGAAAAGCACAAAACAACAAAAAAAAAGCTAAAGATTCGATTTTTATGAGACTCAGACAAAGATAATTACTGTAAGGTGGTGTCGCCATTATCAGGAGAGAAGGGTCGTCGGAAAAACTCAGAAGAGAAGAGGATAATGTGATATGTTCAATGGCCTTCAACGGCGAGTCTGGATCTAGAGAAAGTCCTTGATCTACGGTTGTTTGATATTCCTCTTTGGTGCATTTTGATCAAATTTGAAACAAGAGAGAATTCCTCAGATTTCTCCACCTTGTGGCTCACAGACTGACCGTTGAGCGCTTTTACAGTAAGAGAGACACGGAGGCAGGAGAGGTGGGCTTGGGGCGTGGTAAATATTACTAGTAAACATTAGTTTACTCATTATGGCTAAATTACATCACATAAACTATGTAACTGTGGCATATCAAAATATTGGACACTGGACTGCTGACTGAATTTTCCAACAAAAATAATGACTATTAGGTGGTATGTTAAGAATAATTGAACGCCTGAAGATTAAATATGATTAAGTTTTTTGTCGGATACTCCTATATTACAAAAAAAAAAAAAACATTTTTGTAGTTATTTGTTAATACATCTGTAATATAATTTTCCGATGAATTTTTTGAAAGGTAAAAATAAAAAACGCATACATCCCAAAAATCTAGTAACATGATATTTTCTATATCTTGTGTACCTTGTATATTCTCTCTTAGGTTATTTTAGAAGTCTCTTAGCCTTGTATAAATACTCTTGTATATTGTACATTGATTAATAAGAAGAATCACTTCCATATGGTATCAAAGCAGGCTCTCTAATAAACTCTAAATTTTCTTTCGTCGTTGTTGCTCGCTTGTGATCATGTCTGTGTCCTCTGAATCTACTGCTTCAGCTCTCGTCAACTCGGATGATCCACAAACAGTTATCCTCTTTGTCAACATGACCGGTATCAACAAGCTCACAGCCACGAACTATATCCCGTGGCAGCTTCAATTTAGGCTCTTCCTTGGCGGACATGATCTCTCTGCCTACATCGATGCCAATGTAGGCAGAGAGATCATGGGTTCGACAAGATCAGCTCATCTTTGCGGCTTTGCTTGGAACAATCTCAACACCACTTCAATCTCTTGTGACAAGTGCTACAATGACCTTGGAGGCTTGGGAAAGTCTGGCTCATACATATGGCACACCTACGCGTGGTCATGTGCAACAAATCAAGATTCAAATTGAGTCCACCAGCAAGGGATCCAAGACCATGACTGACTATCTCCACTTAATGAAATCTAAAGCTGATGAAGTCGCTCTTATTGGAAAGGCTCTTGATCATGATGATTTTGTGCGCTTTATTCTTCGAGGTCTCCCTAAAGAATATTGTGACTCTTCGTGATGATGTCCTCAATCGTGATGTATCTATTACGTATGCTGAGCTCCATGAGAAGCTTATCAATAGAGAGGCCGATATTGTTTGTGTGCCATCGCAAGACGTGTTTCCAGCAACAACCTACGTTGCTAACTCCAGTGCTCGCAGCAACAACAACCATAATTGGCGACATGACAATAACACAACAAACAACAATTGGCGTCAAAATCCTCGGCCCAACAACAACAACAATGATCGCCGCCAGTCTTTTGATCACCATTCTCCCGAGTCTCCCTTGCAACCGGAACAACGACGTGGCTATCAAGGTCGTTGTCAAGCTTGTGGCAAGCAAGGACATAGTGCTCAGCGGTGTTATCAGTTCAAGCTCATTCAAGCTCAGCCGTCACAGTCCTCTAATAATGGGTACTCGCCTAGTGTACATTATGTTAATCCTTCGCATGCCCCTCCTTCATGGTTACTCGACAGTGGTGCCTCTCATCACATCACGTCAGACTTGCACAACTTGGCGCTTCACAATCCTTACTCTGGCTCCGACAATGTTGCAATAGGTGATGGTTCTGGTCTCATCATTCAGAACACAGGCTTGACATCTCTCCCTACTACTTCAAGTGCTTTAACGTTATCTAATGTTTTAAATGTTCCTACTATGGAAAACAACTTGATATCGGTCTGTGCGTTGATAATAATGTTGCTGTTACCTTTGATCCTTTGGCTTTTCAGGTGAAGGATCTAAATTCGGGGCACAAGTCATCCAGGGCAAAGATAACAATGGGTTGTATGAGTGCCCATTGTCACCTTTCAACAAATTCTCATGTCGTGCTTTTTCTAGTGCTAAAACTTCGTTTTTGAATTGACATTCTCGTTTAGGCCATCCTCATGTTGAGCTTTTGAATAAAACTATCACAAGTTTTAATTTGACTTTATTTAATAAAAAGTCCTCGTCTTTGTGTTGCAAATCTTGTTCCCTTAACAAAAGTCACAAAATTCCTTTTGGAATTAATTCTATTCGCTCTTCTAAACCTCTTGATGTTGTTTATTCAGACGTATGGACGTCGCCTTCTTATTTTTTTTATGGGTTCAAGTATTATCTGGTCCTAGTTGATCACTTTACAAGATATACTTGGTTTTATCCCCTGAAAAAGAAATCTCATGTCTTTGAAACCTTTGTCAAATTTAAAGCTCATGTGGAAAATAAATTTTGCACGTCTATTGTCACGCTCTACACTGACAATGGCGGTGAGTTTATGGTCATGGCAAGCTATCTTGCGACTAATGGGATCACTCATCTCACCACTCCACCTCACACACCAGAACACAATGGGTTATCTGAATGTAAGCATCAACATATTGCTGAAACAGGACTTTCCATGCTTACACATGCTTCTTTGCCTGTTGAGTTATGGTCTTTTGACTTTGCTACTGCAGTATATTTTATTAATCGCCTTCCTCCTCTCTTAACTTTCAAACTCCATTTCAGTCTCTGTTTGGTGAACCACCGAATTTAAAAAAAATGCGAGTCTTTGGGTGTCTTTGTTTTCCTTGGTTACTGCCCTATATTGTCAATAAATTCGAGCCTCGGTCTTCCTCTTGTATCTTTTCGGGTTATTCTTTATCCCAAAGTGGTTACTTTTGTTATGATCTTGTTACTTCCCGGCTCTATGTTTCTCGACATGTTGAGTTTTTTGAGGATATTTTTTCCTCTGGCTCGTGCATGCTCTGCTCCTATGTCCTCTAACAAGGAGTCTCTCGTTGCACCCTTAACTGCTACAGTCCTTCCTTCTGCGTCACTTATACACCCTGAAGCTTCTCCTGTCCCTATCGTAGATCCTTCACCGGTGGATGTCTCATCAACGTCAGCGCTCTCGTCCGACTCTGTCTCCCCTGTCTCCTCGACGGTTCCTTCATTGAACCCTCCTGGTCCTACATCATCGGACCCTCATGGTCCTATCTCCACTAATGTTCATCCGATGCTCACACGAGCCAAGAATCATATCTCTAAACCACTTACTAAGGTCTCGCTCACCGCAATAATTAAATCTTTTTCAGACATTGAACCATCGACTTATTTACAGGCTTTGAAGGATCCCAACTGGAGACCCTCTATGACCGAGGAGATTAACAACCAGCTGCGTGAAGAGACATGGGACTTAGTCCCTCCTGGTGAAGCTAGCAACATTGGTACAATTGTCAAGCGTCTCCCCAATGGTACAATATATAAGTATAAATCTCGGCTAATTGCTAAGGGGTTTAATCAATGTCCTGGTATTGAAATTTTAAGACTTTTAGTCCGGTCATCAAGCATCCCTCTCTTCGTCTTGTGCTCAGTCTTGCAACTTCCTACAATTGGGATTTACGGCAGCTTGACATCAATCATGCGTTTCTACAAGGTCCTCTTGATGAAGTTGTCTATATGGAACAAACTCTGGGATTTATTGATCAAGACAAACCTCATTATGTTTGCAAACTTAAGAAAGCCATTTATGGCTTGAAACAAGCTCCGCGTGCCTGATATAATGCTCTCCGTACATTTATGTTGCAATATGGTTTTGTCAATACTCTTGGTGACACTTCTTTCTTTGTGCTTCACTCTGGTGGTATTGCTATCTTCCTCTTGATTTATGTTGACGATATTGTCATTACTGGTAACTCTGTTCAGCATATTCAACGGTTTATTGATCTTCTTGGGGCACATTTCTCTCTCAAAGACATGGGCTCTCTTAGCTACTTTCTTGGCATTGAGGTTTCTCGTACGAAGACTGGTCTTACTCTCACTCAGACCAAGCATATTAATGATCTCCTTCGGCGTGTCAACATGCTTGATGCCAAATCTGTCTCTTCTCCTATGGTGGATAAACCTCCTCTTACCAAGCATTGTGGAACTTCTCTCTCTGACCCTACTGAATATCGCATGGTCCTTGGAAGTCTTCAATATCTTGTTCTTACACGTTCAGACGTTACATTTGCTGTCAATAGACTCTCGCAATACACCAATGCTCCCACTACAGAACATTGGGCGGCTGCAAAGCGTATATTACGTTATCTTTGTGGTACTCGAGATCATGGATTGTTCTTCTCTGCTAACAACTCTCCCCATATTCATGCTTTCTCGGCGCCTGATGCTTCTCTTCGACTCCACGCTTATTCAAGTGCTGATTGGGTTGGGGACACCGATGACTATGTTTATACTAATGCGTATCTTGTGTACCTTGGCCAACATCTTATCTCGTGGTCCTCTAAGAAGCAACAGTCGGCGGCTAGCTCTTCTACGGAGGCTGAATATAAATCTCTTGCTTCAACTGCTCAGGAAGTTATTCGGTCATTGCTTACGGAGCTTGGTGTTCGTGTGGCTCGACCTCCGATCATTTACAGTGACAATGCGGGTGCTACATATCACTCAGCTAATCCGGGTTTTCACTCTCGAATGAAGCATATAGCTGTTGCATTTTACTACATTCGTGGTCTTGTTTAAGCTGGTGATCTTCGTGTTGCTCATGTTGCCTCAGCTGATCAACTCGCAGATGGTCTTACTAAGCCACTTCCTCGTGCACGCTTTGTTCCTTTGTTTAACAAGATTGGTCTTACCTACGTTTGTCCATCTTGAGGGGGCATGTTAAGGATACTTTCTATATCTTGTGTACCTTGTATATTCTCTCTTAGGTTATTCAAGAAGTCCCTTAGCCTTGTATAAATACTCTTGTATATTGTACATTGATTAATAAGAAGTATCACTTCCATATAACAGACGATTGGATATACATATTGGGTTGTATTCGGCTAAGTATTCGACGAAACAAATCATGATCAAGGTAAATCACAAAGTGATCCATGATACTAAGTACTGTTTGATGGGAATGGTCGTATACTAAGGCAAATTGCCTATGATAATGCAAACTGGTCAAGCAATGGATAAGGAAGTGATAGGATCATAAGGGTAAACTGAATCAGGATGTTTAGTGGCTACTCAGTTATTTCAATGTATACTACTTTTGGTGTAAGATAAGAAAATGCTAATTAAGCTATCTAAGGGGTTGAGTTGCTGAAATTAGGCAGAAATGCTCGTTTGAAAAAAGAGAGGAGAAACACATACCAATTATAAACCATCGGGCAGTTATCAGAGCGGTTGGAAAACATGCATTCGTTTTCGTTTTAGACACATGTTTAATAGATTGTGTGGTCAGTTACTTCATTTCTCACTAGCAATCTTTCATAATCATAGAGAGAAAACCGAAGAATTCAAAAGAGAGAATCAATAAAGAAATTTCTAAGGAAACCATATTGAACATATGATAGGATCAGTGGGATCGTCGGGTGATTGCGACCAAGTTTATGTGAGCGAAGTGAAACGGTTAGTGGGGTGAAATTGTGCGATCAATTGGTGTCGGTAACAAACGGGATCAAGATAAACTTTATACGAATTGGCTAAGGCGAGTGTGTAAATGGGGTTAATTACTCTCAATTCATTGCTAAATCTTACTGTCTTTGATTGATTGAGTGATAATTGATTGTGTTGCCTATCTGCTCTTTGTCTCGATAAGTCTATGATATGTTCGAATCCGGATTCGGTAACATGCTAGGGAGTCGAGTGTTCTTGCCAAGTCTTATCCAGATCATAAGCGAATTGTCGATAGTTCAGTTGTTCATACACTTGACGAGAAGTTGTAATAATTGCATTGACTGTTAGGTTTATTAGTGTGATATTAATATATGTTATGTGACCTACTAAGACGGGATAACCGCATGACTAATCAATGTTGCATATTTTCTTTAATTTTTCTTCTTAAAAAATAGAAATAATAACAATATGAAAAATCTAATTTTTGTTAATGACATGTAGACCAATCATATAATTTAGATATCGTGTTGAGTTTGTCGAACGCGCTCAAATTTATATAATAAAATACTCTTTACCGTGACTAGAAATCAAACTTAGGGTGTTACAGAAACCATTATCAGCAATCACACTTACCAAGCCAAACAAGAAACAAACAAAAATGAACGAAACTAAAAAGAGAGTCTTGTTTATACACATATGTACCCAGCTTATTATTAAGCTTCAAATCTGAAATATATACAAAGATACCCCCCATGTATGATTATCTTAAACAGTTCACTTAATCCTCTCGCTTTTCAAATCCCTTTATTTGTTTACATCAATTTGGGGTTCATATTTCACATCTAAAGTCCCATAACAAGAAAGAAACAAAAAAAGAGTTTATATACCCTTAGAGCCAGGAAGATCAATCCATTGAAGCTGAACCTCGACCTCACCACACTCAACACGTCTGAGTCTGAGGACTAGATCCTGAACAAGCTTGCCATCCAACCAGTAAACACGAGACTCTTCGGCCAAACAATTATTCCGACAAGGCTGGACCCTGGTCACAATAGTCCCACATGGAAGTCCTTCTAAATTCATCCTCAGTGCCTCAATGTATGGCTTTATCGGGAATTCTGCATCTCCCATCTTGTCATCTTTTGTGAACGTATCGTGATCATAAACCGTCTAACAGAAAAGTGTCCACCAGTTAGAGATCCACGATGACATAACATATGTTTTTTTATATATATCTAGCATTTTGTAACGTTATTGTAAGTTACTTACCAAGACGACAGTAAGAGAGGGATCTGTAACTGAGAGAGTCAAATCTTCATTCCATTCTGGATTCACATCATTGTAAATTACACGAGTCTTCATTTTCTGCTCATTCAAATTTGTCAGTTTATTTCAGTAACCTTAATTACTAGTATCGTTACGATCTAACAATCGTATGAAATGTGAATATATAACCACGACTATGAATGTTTGTGGCATTCTATAGTTTTTAGGAGAACTAAAAAAACTCGAATCAATACAATAAAAAATGTTTTCCTTAATCTTAGGAAATTCAATTTAACAAAATTTTGATTGGTGATTGAATGAGTTTAATTAAAAACCAAAAAAACTCTTTTAAATCTACAAACCAATTTTAGCATATATGTAACTTTTATGATGCATAAAGATAAATAGCTATCCGCCCTAATCACCATCCCAAGAATATACGATCTATACTTTTCGGATCAATTAGTGTCACCTACGAACGTTACTTCTCCAGATATTTCATTACCTCTCCGAAACACACAATCAATCATGTTAGCCTACCTATCAAATAATTTACTCGAACCCCTAACATTTTTCATTTCTCGAACGTGTAATGGTTTTAGTATATGGTGTGCATGGTTTTAGTATACGTACCTGTTTACCCATTTTGACGATAACGTAAGGATCGCTACTATTCAGATCGCGAACGGCGAGGTTGACGCCGCGCTTAACGCGAATACGGAGGAGACCTAGTAGGCTATCCATCAAAGGTGCCATCTTTTCATATGCCAAGTTTCTTGGGAAAATCTTAACACAAGAAATAAGCAAATTAGTATGATGCATCAATGAATATTCTACGTTGAACCAAATGATGGAAACATTAAAAAAATTCATGGTAGGCTTAAAGTTTTTCTTGGTTAACAAAAATCGTCTAACTCACCGGAGAAAAACTATTCTCTTAACGTTTTCTTCTCTTTTTTTTTATATTTCTTTCGTCAATTTGGAAGGTGACCGAATACTCCGGATCAAGTGTTTAGGATAATAATTTTTTACTTTTTCTGATTATGGGAGAAAAAAAAACAATTACCCTTTCTGATTTGTGGGAGAAAAAGAGAGAGTAAATTAGCATACATGAAATGCTAAATTTGTTTCTGACTTTTATTTTCCATAGCTTCAAACTTTCTATTTCTTTTCCAATTTTAAAATCCTTTCTAAAATTTAGAAATTGGATATTGTATTTGGATTTAATTTTTTTAGAGTGTAGTATTTTTGGAATAAAAATAACATCTAGAATTTTTAATTACAGTATTTTTGGGGAAAGCACAATGTATTGTATACTTTTAAAAATTGTTGTGATTGAAACAAGAGAAAGTATATTTTCTTGGGACTTAAAAACCATAGTGAGAGGGCCCATGTTTTACCCTAGCGAGGCCCAATAATTAATGACAGAAATACCCTTCCGAGGTTCCGGTTACGGAAAGTTGGAAATTCACAGAGCCAAACCGCTTCCTCTCATCGCCTCCGTCTCTACAGCCGATTCGCCTTTGTATCCGGTGAGTTTCAGTCTGGGAATTAGAACGGTGTGGTGATGGGCTTCTTAGTTTTAATCCTCAAAGTGATTTCACTTTGTTCTGGAGACCTGCGTTGATTCAATTGCTAGATTGTTCATTGAATTTTGGGGTTGTTTCGTGTTATTATGATCAGCTCATGAAACTAATCGGAGTGATGAACAAGTGTTGGTTTTGTACAAGAATGGATTTTAGGCTTTGAAACTGTTCTCTGAACCTATGTAGAGCAAAATGATCAGTTGAATCTTGATGCAAAATGATTATATATTATGATGTTCTCTTAGGTTTGCAAAAATTCCATTGATTATGCATTTTCTGGGATACAGATTCTTTCATGCTGTATTTTCTTTTGAATTTTTTTCAAGACAAGTGAGTTGCTATAAATTTGATTTTATAAATGTAAATGATATACTGTATATATCTTCTTTCTCTCATGGTTATATTGATAAATCACAGGAAATTGTGGAGTTTTTTGGGAGTGTAAATTTGGTTACAAGAGGGTATGTGCGGATGAATATTCTTCCTACATATCTGCGTCACTCTAAATATGAATTCCCAAGAAGAGGTAGATCAATGGGAAGCTCTTGACCTTGGCGATTCTGAGCTCCCCACTTTTCTTCGTCCTTGCAAACGCAAATCTCCATCAAGGTCTATTTTAGCGCCAGTGCAACAACCAAATCCGAAGGCGGGTTTTAATAGTAACACAAATCATCGTCAGACCCTTCTCCGCTGCTCATTTCCGGATCCTTTTCTTGAAGATAGTTATTCCCGCCCCTTAATTCCAGGACCTGCTGGTGTTGTTCAAGTTGCAGTGCGTAGAAAGATGAATAAGGATCCAAAATCACTCAATGAGAACGGAGAACCAATTCCAACTCAAGAGTTCATACGTAAGGCTGTGGAAGAGCCTGATTGGGAAGACAAGGATTTCTCTGAGGATCCGTGGCTCTCTGCTGTTGATTACATTCAAAGTGAAGGTGAACCTTTCTCTTGAAGTTGACTAACACTTGTTGTCTGTGATGCACACATCGTCAAATCTTAAGGTTTTTTTTTTTTTTTGTAGGTTTGTTGAGCAATGGTGGAAATGCTATTGGGACACCAGTGAGTGAGATAAAGAAAGGATGTGGCAGTTGGGGTAAGGTTGATCAGGTATAAAAAATCTACCCAGTCTATCACAGTGAGCGGTTTCTGGTTATAATATAATGGAATTGTGTATCCTATATTAGTTTGCTGGTGTGTGTTGGCTTTTGCATTGTGTGGTTGGAGAGAAAGGTGCGGAATATTCTGGAATATTGTCTTCATCCCGCTTTTTTATGTTGTCACATGCTATCTGTTTAAATTGGGCATAAACTAGTTTGTAGAAAGCAAAATGCTGGAGTTTTATGGTTAAGCCAAGCTCCATGCTGATTTCATTTTCATTCCTTCGCTTGAATGCATATTTTTGTAACCAATAAGTGAAAATTTTAGTTGATGTCTATTTACATGCTTGAATTGTGGTTGGTCATTTAAAGGTTGTGGCAATAGTCAAAACGTGCACTCCAAATGGTCTAGGGGATGTCATGGTGACTCTTAAGGTAAACAAAAAGTTACCTGAAACTCTTAATATTGCGACTGGTTTTCCATATACCTCAAAATCTGTGTATTGCTGGTAGGACCCTACTGGAACAATTGATGCCAGTGTTCACAGGAAGGTTATCTCGGAGAGTGAGTTTGGAAGAGATATACGAGTTGGTGCAGTGGTGATACTTAAGAAGGTTTGCGTTTTTATTCAACTAGCTTAGAACAAATGTCATGGTTTTGAAGTTGCCACTTTGTTTCTCACTTACATGTATGGTATATTAATGGATATGGACTAAGAATACAGACTTTTTGCAGGTTGCAGTCTGTGCACCTTCAAGGTCCTCACGCTATCTTAACATAACTTTGAACAACATCTCCAAGGTAGTAGTCTTATCACTGTCAGTTTTATTTTTGGTATTAAATTGCACTTACTTATAGTTGTGGGAATAGATGAAGATCCATTAAGGCTTAGAGAGTTTCATTTACAGGTTATCACAAAAGACACTCCTGTTTTACCTAAGCAGAACCATTCCGAGAGGAGTGCCGAGAATCCTGTTCCAGTGAATGGTAGATAATTAAATTTCCCCCTTCCGAGTTCTTTTTACATTCTGACGTAGAAATTGAAACCTTAACTTGGTCTATCATATTATATCTTAACAGAAAGCGAGGAACATTTGCGAATGCAATCCAAAGTGTTTCCTGTGGAGCAAGTAACTACTCAAGGAATCATGAGCAGTCTCAGAAAAAAGGGTAATGAAAGCAGCGAAGTTCTCATAGATGTAGAAATGGAAGAAATTAATCCAGTAAAAAGAAGCAAGTTCTGGTCAAAGGGTGTGACGGAGAATGAGCGTGAAGTGAGAATAGAGCAGGCTCTCTGCAGAGAAGATGTTTCAGTCAGCAAAACAGAAATTGCAGCAAGCAGGACAACTTCAAACATTCAGAGACAGCAACTGCAGCATGAAGATGTAGCCACGGGGACTGATGACATTAGAGCGGTGCAACAGATGAGTGGAAGTCGTGAACCACATAGTGGTGACCAAGAGACTGAAACGAGGAACTCGGATGAAGTTTCAACTCAAAACATGGTCCAGAAATCTCAGTTGATAACGCCTACAAGCTTGGTGCCACAGTGGACGGACGAGCAACTTGAAGAACTCTTTGCTTTTGACTGAACTGGACAATTTGGTTTTTCTTTTGATGTAGTAACAATTCCACTTTTCCAGATAGAGAGCAGTGAAAATAGAAAGTAAAGTAGTTATAGAAATGCTGAAGCTAGTTATGTAGTAACAATTACACTTTTATGATTTGTTTTCCAATATCTCCGTTACTTTGAATTCTAAGCTTAAGGATTAGCAAAAGTGGTAGAATCTCCGTCCATATAAATAAATTTATGATTTGTTTTCCCATATCTCCATGAAGCCATTACTCTTGAGTCTTGAATATCTTCATAATGTAGGTCAAACCAACAACATCTCAGTATGTATATGCGGTGTTACTCATTAGGTTTGGCCTCTGGAGAAGGCTAAAGAGAAAGCTCTGAAGAAACAGAAGGCTTCGGAGAAAGCAAAGCTAGCAGAAGAAGCTAAGGCAAAACCTAAAAAGTGCACAGAGAAGAAGACGACCAAAGGAGATGAGAATCCTGAAACTCCTCTTGGAGAGAAGAAGAGGCTATCTTCACAGATGGCCAAACAGCACGATCCTAGTGCTGTAGAGAAATCGTAAGTTCCCTCAATCTTCTTCACCAATTGAATTGAATTGAGCTGTTTCCCTTATGAAATTTATGGTTCAGGTGGTATGAAGAATGGTGGGAGAAATCGGAGTTTTTCAAAGCTGATGCCAAGATGATATATCGTGGATTTTATGGTTTTTAGCCACGATATAAAATGTTNGATTTTGGAGCATTCTAGAGTGTTTTGGAGCTTTTGGAGGCAAACTAGGAATTGATGATGCAGAACCAGTCAGAAGGGCTTCAAAGATCATATCATAAGGAGGTCTTCCCGATAGAATTTTGATCTCATATTTTGACACAAGATAGGAA
>OVAP01001174.1:5027-25976 GCA_900406295.1 Aurinia saxatilis | reverse complement strand
TCGTCTTAGCTGAACTTCCCAATAGCTTAGCACCTTTTAATAGATTAAAAATCCTCTTAAAACCATAGTTAGTAATAGTTTATAGTAGGAAACCTCAAAACCTTTCTCTTGCATTTAATTAGAATTTATTTAAACTAGTTGCATATTATTTTCGGTCTTTGTGGGATTCGATCCTTAAGTACTATAGCTACACTTGCCTGTGCACTTGCAGTTAGAAATACATAGGGTAAAACTTTGTGTATCAGGAGGATCATAAGATGAGCAAACAAGCAAATGATCAAGAAAGAGTGGAGAGAGGACAAAGAGTGAAGAAGTGTTCCTGGCATCGGGGGCCACCCGATGTGAGCATCCGATGTCGGACGCATTTTTGAGGCTCAAAACACATGTTCATGTGTCATTGGCATCGGGTGCCACCCGATGTGAGCACCCGATGCCAGACACACCCCATTTGCTTCCGAGATTTATTTTGTTGACTTTCGTTAATTTTGTTGACTTTTTCGGGTTTAGCCTATAAATACTCTTTTTGTTGTTTATTTTAGAGGATAAGCTTTATNGTGTCTTCGTAATGTAAAAAATTCACACAACTAAAACTTGTCTACGAAACTTGTAATCCTCTTAGATCTTCTCTTTTAAGGTTCAAAGATTTGATTTTTGGTTTGACAAACTATTAATCTCATCTTTAATCATGTCTTACCTTTCAATTTCTCTTGTTTTATGCTTCTATGTGAGTAGTTTCTCTATTGATCAATGAGTATGGTAGATTAGGGGTAATTAGTGATGGATCTTGAGTTGTGGGTTTAGTATTAGGGATTCCTTAAACATCTTGTAAGCTTAATGCTATTTCTTCTTTGATTACCTAAGAATATATGTTAGTCATTTCTCACACCCGCAAGGTGTTTGATGAAATGCTTGAAAGAACAAGTGTCTTGCTATGTCATCCTAGCCATTGGAAAATGAGTTAGGATGCTTAGTGGTTGATTGGGTTTAAGTTTTCTTGCTTGAATTTCATAGATTTGTCAATTGGTAGATTAGTCAAATTTATGAAATTCAAAGGGATTAACACCAAATGGATTTGGGTTAATCTATAGATTAGAGGTCCTTTGCCTAGGATTGTGCTTTTGATTGTTGAATTAACCCCCACAAGGTCTATTACTAGTTACCATAAGTCGTTATTGCCATCACTCATTGGTCAATGCTTCTTTAATTTGATTTCATAAACACTTTAAGGTTGTTTTAGTGCTCTTACTTGCTTCTTATTGTTAGTCTTTTTCATTGCTTATTAATTCACTTTGTTAATGCATGTTTTAAGTTTGAATTTGAAACCAAACACTTTTGATTGCTTTAGACTAATAGCAATTTGATGTGATTATCGCGTTAATCGTGCTCTCAAGTGGATTGACCCTCAAACTATACTACGACTACTCAAGTGAGTTGTGGTTAGCGAAAGGTTTTGAACGCTAGACACAAAACGTCTTGTTCAACAGACAACTTTAAGTTGCACTATCCAGGGCTAAGTTTCAAACACGGGTAAAATTCTTACTCCAGACAAAGATTGAAAGATTAAAGGTAAAACGACGAATGTTGTCTACAAAAAAATCTTCGATCATGTTGATTAGATTATAACCGTAGTTCACTTTTTCCTTTCTTTGTTTTCATCTCGTGCTTCGTTTATGTTATATTTACATTTATTTGTTTTTGAAACTTTTGGCTCAACTATTATATACAAACACATCATACAAATTAAAAGATTACCACACATTTTGTAAGAGAGCACCAGATTAATTAGATAGAATTATGTTTAATTTGACGTCTTCTTCTTAGATAATGTTGGTTATAACCTTTGTTTGCTTTTTTGTTATTTTCTGTTCTGTTTATAATTATTTGTTCAATTTATACAATAAAAGTTTTACATCTTATTATAGAATATTTTTTTTAATAATGTATTTTTTTTTAATAAAAACATTGGTAGCCCACATAAGGTGCAGGTGAATCACCTAGTTATTATTATTAGAGTCTAAATGAGTCATTTTAGGTACATGAACGAGTTTAGGGGCTTTGGTGTAATTAAGAAAAAATATGGAGCATAAATGGATCAAGCTTGAAGAGACGAAGAAGGAAACGAAGAAAACAGAAAGAAATAGAGCAAGGTGTCGATCGACACCAAGCTGGTGTTTATTGACACCAGACGGATCATCAGCCAAGTTTTCCTATTTTTCAATATCAAGAATATTTTGATATTTCATTTGGAAAATTAAACTTAGTCATTTACCAATTCTAAAATTCGTTCTAGTCTCCATAAGTACTATGTTTAAGCCATTATTTAGGCTCATACAATATTCTGATTCTCTAAGAGTTTGTAAGGGAGAAAAAACCTCTGAACTCTTTCTATTTCTTTGAGTTTATTCAGTTTTATTGCTTTCATTAATCTTTGCATGATGTTTTGCTTAGCTATGTCTGAGTAATTCCCTTGTTAGATTTAAGGTTCTTATATTATGATGAAAATATGTTAGCCTTAAACTTAATTTAGGGAACCATTAATTAACTCTTCTTCTAGTTCTAGTTTGATCGCCGAGAGTCTCGATCATAGGAAATTTATTATACACGAGACTATTAATAAATTATGGAATTTAATCTTAGAAGAGCTAGTTTTCTTTTCACAAAAAGATTTGGTCTAAGAAATTATTGAACAATTGAATTGGTTATTAATACTAGTTTAATTCCTTAGAATTCACAAAGAGATTTGTATGCTAGGAGGTTAACTAATATAGCTTTCACAACAAGAGTTGGATTACTTGTTTGAATTATTCATGTTCTAAAGTTAAGGTTTCTCTGATTTTATACATACGGTGTCGATCGTCGTAACCTAGGCACAATTTGGATTCTTAATCGGAAGTCCAAAAAGCCTAACCCTTGCTTTGATTGATTTTAAACCCTTGATAACATGCCTGTTACTTGCTTTTCATTAATTGAAACCCCCTGCCCTAGTTTAGTTTAGATTCTTAAAAAACTAGTTTGTGATTTATAAAACCAATATTAATTAAATATTAAAGGCTAAAATATGATATAGTCGTACTAGAAAGAATGAAAAGTATAAATACATTAACCTTTCTAAAACCAATAACATATCAATGTCTCCCCAATAAAATTTGTTGTCAGCTTTGCAAACAATATTATAGTATGCATTACCAAGCTAAAGGCTAGAAGATGTGACCGTCTTATAAATTATTAGGATACTCTATACATTGTGTTATATAATTTAAAAACACACACATATACAAAACACGGTGATGTATCAATGTCTTCTCATGGATTACCAAGCTAAAGACTATAGTCTTGTAAATTTTACAAGCCAAATATGTTAGTTTTATAAATATTTAGAAGACTCTTATGAATATCTAGAAGAATCTATACATTGTGTACATAGATACAAAATACAGTAGCTTAACATTGTTTTCTCATATAAAATTTGTTGTCATCTTGCAAACACTGATTTACTATGGATTATCAACCTAAAGACTACCCAAAATACTACAATGATTTTGACTTTATACATTGTAATACGCACGTATACAAAAACTTAGAGATTTATAAAAGACTTTAGAGATTATGTTATAAAGCTTTTAAAACTCAAATAGAAGAGTGTACGAGAATAATGTGGAAACCGACATGTTGGTTAGATGGATTGAAATTAGATTGAAAAGATTGTGTTGATTCTCTTGGATTCTCTTCTAATTGGCTCTCAATGATTCTTCTCTTCTTTGATTTTAGGTAAACTCTCTCAGCAAAGATTACGAATCCTTTGTCGTCTTAACCACCGATTTTCAATCATTCGCTGTCAGAATTGTAATTATAGTCGACATCGTCGCAATCCCAGTCATAGCTCCCCAAATTGATGTCGTCAATTGTAACCCCATTCATCGCCTTCCTTAAATCGTTGTCGTCAAATCATAGCTCCTCAAATCACATTCGTCGCCTTCTTCGATCGTCGATTGTCGTTTGTGGCCTTCGTCGATCGTTGTTTGTCGCATTCATCGATCGTCGTCTTCATCACTCGTCGCTCGTAGTTATCGTCGTCTTTCCCTAATTTTTAATTGGAGAATTCTGATTTTGTGGATTGTGAATTAAAGTAGAATGGGGTAAAATGGTCCAAATTAATCAAAACAAAATGGTAGTCTTGAAAGTTGTAGTTTTGTAATTTTTCTAATAAAATATGGTATTAAAATATGTTTTATGTTTTTAAAAGGTAAAAAGTAAACACACATGAAAAAAATATGTAGATAATTACATGTCATATTATTTTATTGTTACAATTAATAATATATGATAATCTATTCGTTTTTTAAAGAGTGTCGTTTTGACACATTTCACACAAATTAAGAAAATCATTCAATTTTCTATTTTATCCATATTTAATATGTTATATTCTTTGGTTTTGTTATTAATAATTTTTTTAAAAAAAATAGAGATAAAACTGGAATTTTGATAATGAATCTGCATTGAAAAATCAAAACAACACTTAAAATATAACAAAATTTTTACTTGAATAACAGTCTTTAAAAAACAGAAAAAATATTAAAATATATTTTATGTTTTAAAAAAAAATTAAAAAAGTATTTTTCCTTGTTCTATATATTTAAAAGTAAAATTGGACTTACATTAAAAAAAAAAACTTATTTACACAAATCTAATTATCAGAAAATCTAACTGAACAAACAAAGAAAAAATCGATCCTTTTTTAACAAATTCCCCCAATAAACAATAATAAAAATGATTGACAAGGATTTGTAGCCTAGCGGTTGTGTTATGGCTGTCACTGTGTCACCACCTAGTTCGAACCCAGCATAATGCAAAACTGTAGTTGACAAAAAAAAATAATAATAATAATAATAATAATAAAAATGATATAATTGTTACGCGTAGAGTAGGATATTTGATATTTCAATAGATAAATAAGAATAACAAGAAGAGAATTCAGGCAAAGATTCCGTATTTCGAAATTCCAAAGTTGAGAAAAAACCCAATAAACGCCTGAGATTCGCAGTCGTAGTCGCAGGTGGCGAACACAGTCAAAAGTCAAAACCCTTTCCCACATTCGACTTTGTATCTCTTTCACAACCTCCATGGCGGCCACCACCTGCTTCTCCTCTTCACTCTCTCTAATCCCTAAACCAACCAATAAACGTCTCCCTCTCTTTAAACCTTTTTCTCTTTCTCTCATCCCCTCTTCTTCCCCTCCTCCTTTGCTCGTCCATGGAGTCTCTCAGTATTTCTCTTCTCAGCCGGAGACCGGAGACCATTCTCGCCCCTCTTTTGATCTCATCGACGACGAAAAGCCTCGGGAGGAGTGCGGCGTCGTCGGAATCTACGGCGATCCTGAAGCATCACGCCTCTGTTATCTAGCTCTCCACGCGCTCCAACACCGTGGCCAAGAAGGCGCAGGTATTGTTACTGTCAGCAATGAAAAGGTTCTTCAGACCATTACAGGTGTTGGTTTAGTCTCCGAGGTTTTCAACGAATCCAAACTCGACCAGCTACCTGGTGAGTTCGCAATCGGCCATGTCCGATACTCCACTGCCGGCGCCTCTATGCTCAAGAACGTCCAGCCTTTCGTTGCCGGTTATCGATTCGGCTCAATCGGTGTTGCTCACAACGGTAATTTGGTCAACTATAAGCAACTCAGGGCTATGCTTGAAGAGAACGGTTCCATTTTCAATACTAGCTCTGATACTGAGGTTGTGCTTCATTTGATTGCCATTTCTAAAGCTAGACCCTTTTTCATGAGGATTATTGATGCTTGTGAGAAACTTCAAGGTGCCTATTCTATGGTCTTTGTAACTGAAGATAAGCTTGTTGCTGTTCGTGACCCATTTGGGTTTAGGCCATTAGTCATGGGTAGGAGAAGTAATGGAGCTGTTGTTTTCGCTTCTGAGACTTGTGCTCTTGATTTGATTGAAGCAACCTATGAGAGAGAGGTTTATCCTGGTGAGGTTTTGGTTGTGGACAAGGACGGTGTCAAGTCCCAGTGTTTGATGTCTCATGCTGACCCCAAGCAATGCATTTTCGAACACATTTACTTCTCCTTACCAAACTCAATTGTCTTTGGTCGTTCTGTGTATGAATCTAGACATGTCTTTGGGGAGATTTTGGCGACCGAGTCACCTGTTGACTGCGACGTTGTGATTGCTGTCCCTGACTCTGGCGTTGTGGCTGCTCTAGGTTATGCTGCTAAATCCGGAGTGGCTTTTCAACAGGGACTGATTAGGTCTCATTATGTAGGGAGGACATTCATTGAGCCGTCACAGAAGATCAGAGATTTTGGAGTAAAGCTCAAGCTTTCCCCTGTTCGTGGTGTTTTAGAAGGGAAGAGAGTTGTTGTGGTGGATGATTCGATTGTGAGAGGCACCACCTCGTCTAAGATTGTGCGATTGTTGAGAGAAGCCGGTGCGAAAGAGGTTCATATGAGGATTGCGAGTCCTCCTATGGTAGCTTCTTGTTACTATGGAGTGGACACTCCTAGCTCAGAGGAGTTGATATCCAACAGATTAAGTGTTGAAGAAATTAGGGATTTCATTGGGAGCGACTCTCTTGCGTTTCTATCGTTCGATACCTTGAAGAAACACTTGGGAAAAGACTCTACGAGCTTTTGTTATGCGTGCTTCACAAGGGATTATCCTGTCAAGCCCACAGAAGTTAAGGTGAAACGAGGTGGAGGAGATTTCATTGACGACGGTCTAGTTGGTAGCCTCGACAATATTGAAGCAGGTTGGGTTCGATAGTGCCACCTGCTGCAAAGATCTATACCCACATTCCAAAGTTTTATCCAAGAAACGACATAAAAGCTATAATGGTTATGAAAAGATCTTTACTTGCATTTTTAAGTTTATTCGTGGGATTTCCCCACGTTACCTTTCTCTCATATATTTAAATAAGTAGTATGTTGAATGGACAATGGATGTTGTTTTGAATTTTGATTGAATATTCTATGATTTTGATCTCTATAACCAATTTAAGTTAAGTCTATGAATGCCGAAATAAATAAAAAAGGGTTAAGTCTATGAATAGATTATTTATTTTTTATTTTTTTCTGTCGATAGCATATACAAAAATTTTAACTGGTTGGAAAGCTAAATCGGTACATCATTACGTGCTAGAGCATCCGCTTTGGAGTTGAAGCTACAGGGTCTATAAGTCAAAGTGAATCTGGAGAAGTTACTCTTCAATTGTGTGACGTCTTCCATGTAGGTCGAAAAAACTGGCCAGTCATTTGGATTGAAAATCATCTTAACTATCTCCTGCGAATCTGTAGCAAAAGTTATGTCCAGCTTTTGTTGATCGATCATGCTCAGCATAATCCAGTTTATGAATAGAACTTATAGCTAAATTAATCATAAAATAAAAGTAAAAACCAATTTCGTTGTACTTATGTTTTTCACTGTCACATCTTACAGAAGGGCATCTCCAACAAGCCCTCAAATCCTCAAATTTATATTTGTAAAAAAAATCCTCAATTTGAGAATTTTGACATTCCAACAAACCCTCCAAACTATTTTGTATTTTTTGTTTGGTCTATATAATTATGTTTCTTAAAAATAATTGTACTAAACTTATTTTTGAAAAATTTAAACAAATTAAAATAAAATAAGAGAAATATTACATAACATTAAAAACAAAGTTCACACAAAAGAAAAATACACCTTTGTATGTACCTTTGTAAAATCTGTGTTTACGTGTGTTTTTATATGTAACTTTATAACATTGTGTTATATATATATTTTATACATACAATCATATTTCATTTATATATATACATACATATATATATATATATATATCATATTTCTCTTATATATATATATATATCATATTTTTATTTTAGTAAATACTCTTAACAATATTGACTATACAATATAGTAGGTTAGTTGTCCATATCCTGGGTGGACTCGAATGTAATCGATAAAAACATTTTAAACTTTGTTTTCTGATGTTTCGAAATTAAAGCACAAAAAACGTAATTGCACTTCCAAGTCAAGCTCTCATAAAATAGTATTGTAAAATGAAAAAAGTTGTTGGAAAAAAAAAAAAAACAAAACAAACAAACTATAATGGAAAACTATTGCAAGTTGTTGAATACTTCCGTGTAAACCACGTTTATGGTTTTTGTTTTGTCGTTTCCGTCTTTGTCCGTAATCAAAACTTTAAGTCTAGTCCTGGATTTAAATCGGGACAACGCGACATAGACTTGTCTATGTGAGAACACTTACTTGGGTATGTATATTCCAACACTTACCTTGGTAGATATATTCCAACACTTTCAAGTGATTGACCTTGACTTTTATTAATCGTCATTTGCGAAATCTAAGTTGACATGTAGTTGTCTGCGACGCATTCTGAAAGGAAACTTTCTATCTGGTGGTGTCAAATACATCCTTGGTATTAAAACCTTCTGACCTTTCATCTTATCACTTCCTATTATGATGACAGCTTCGAGCACATGACTTTGCATCTGAGTAATTATCAGTCGTGTTCCATTACATAGTCCATCCTTTGGATCAATATTTCGCATACACATTACAGGAGCACCAAATTTTAATTTAATTCGTGTTTTGGTAAAATGGATACGCGGATGTCATTAAGGTACTCGACGGGGTAAACAACATCGTCGTTAGGGTCACCCATCGCCATGATTAATATTGTCTGAGCTAATGTAAACTTTCTTTGCACCTTAAAATATAAAAATTAAATACTAATCTTTAATTATTGCATACATTTTTTAAAAAATGTTAGTATGTTTAAGCACATCATAATGTAAAATGTAAATATTCTTAACAAATGTTTTAAACTATATACTAATAATTCGATAAAGCGTATACATATGAGTAGTAAATGACTTTTGTAAGAATATTGTATTATCAGCTGATCAAATATTGTATCATACATTTAGGTAATCTTCTAACTACGGTAAACAAATAGTGTAGATAGAGTAAACCAATATCCAATGGAGAGAAAAATAGAAAATAAAAACTTAAAAGAGATAGAGTACGATCTTAATCAAACTAAAACGAATAGGAAAATAATAAAAGAAAACCCCAATAGGTTTTGAAGTTGTGGATAGTCGTCTTGAAGAAATCATCAGTTGCCTCCAAGCTGGTTTCTTGAGTCCGCTGAACTGATTTAAGGATTCAATCCTTTCTAATCCTTTTAGTCCCAAATTGTTCTTACGAAGTTTTTCCCATGTCTGTTTAAGAAAACACATTAATTGTTATTATCTCCTATACCGTAGTTGGTAAAGGAGACATGTCGTATATTTCAAAAGGCTTAGAGCATCTTCATTGGTGGGATGAAGATGAATGGCTCACCATTTACAAAAATAAAAAAAATAAAAAAAATAAAAAGTATTTTCTTAATTAATAAACATGTGAACTGAGTCTCTGCGGAGAGCTTTTGAGATCCCTCCTCATCCCCATACATGCCACTCACGGATTGGTTGATATTTTTTCTTTCTATTAATTTTATACATAATAGTTTTAAATATATAAATAGATTAGATATTATTATTTTGACAAATTTATTTTTTCATAAATCATGAAATAAAATTATCTATCTATCAAGTACAATTATGTATAAGTTTAAATTATATATTATTTTCAAATTTATACTAGGTAAAACTAATAAATTAAATATCTTTTTTCCTACATTAATATTTTGTATTAGAAAAAGCGATTTGGAATATTAAAATTATATTTTGACATTTTGTAAAAATTAAGGTTGGATTAACTAATTGTTATATATGTAAAAAAAATTATGCCATTTAATATTTTTATGTTTTCACAAAATATAGTATACTTATAAAGTATATCTTGACTTTCTTTCATTGTAAATAAATCTAAGAGAATTTTTATAGTTTAAGAGAATGTTTATATACAATTTTTATGTTAAAATTGTTTTATGTATTGGAATATATGTTTTTTAAATAATTATAGTTAAAATAAAATATCTTTTTTCCTAGTCCCTTTAGAGGTTCTAACCAATGGAGCTATAAAACTTAACAAAAGGGTTAGAGAATTTTTGGATTAATCCAATGTTTAATTTAACAATTAAATATGTTCACAACCCCATATGGGGATCAAACAATGAAGATGCTCTTAGAATCTTACATTGATGAGAATATATGGGTTTCCTATCTATGCTGTCTACCCATAACAATCTCAATCATTGTAACCCCGAAACTGTATATGTCCAACTCCGAGTGTATCCCCTCTCATCCAGATATTCGGGAGACATATATCCACTGTATAACAAACATCAACATTAAAACTACAATTCTAATCCTACTTATTTCAAAACATAGAAAATGAATCAGAGATTAAAATATTGTGAATGTGATGAAATCAGGTGAGGAGCGGCTGAGTTCGTGGCGCAGCGTAAGAAAGGGATAGTACTAGCTTGTAGCTCAATCAAAAGGTTTTGAATCTTTTGAGACCTATATAACCTAGCGTATAGCTCAATCAAGGAATCGTGAGAATTACTTGAGATGTACTTTGATCAAATTAAGAGGAATTTAATCAAGTCTTAAGACCAACTTCTTGATTTTGATGAATTGAATCGAATCAAAGACTAGAACAAAAAAGAAAACTCTCATTTATAAAAATCAATCAGAAGCTGCGTCTCATAAGAATTTATTACAATCTTTAAATAGAGGAGGCTAAAGCCTAATCCTAAGTAGAAAAGGAAATATAACTATGTAAATTAATAAAAGGAAAAGGCAAAGTCGTGTATCACGTTTTTTTGTGTATCACGTTGCTTCAGAAGTAGATGATACTGCATCAGGTCCCGCCAGGTTAAGAAGATCCGTCCACAATTCTGAACGGTGACTTTGCAATGAGATTCCATCCAAAGGGTTTCCTCGTCTTCGATTCTCTTGATTTTCCAACGATGATAAATGATATACACTTGAAGCAACGTCAAAGTCATACCAGAAATAGCAACATATTTGAGCATGAACCGAAGCGTCATCTTCAAGTGCTGGTTGAGAATACGAACTAACGTCTTCAATTTGTTTTTGTTTGCAGTGCTGAAATTACATGACCACCAATTCTGCCGGAAACACAAGTCCCATGGGTCATAACGGTCATCACCATAAGATGAGCTAGGAGATAAACTTACGCACCGACCATATGACAACCAAGTTCCTAGTAAAACAAAACGAACAATCATGCTTGATCCAAAAGACTATACTTTGCATCAACATTTTCAGTGACACCGTCAAAGAAATCCAAAGATATCAAATGCACAGTTTCCACTAGCTTCCTTAATTTTGCATGGGTCCATGTTGTCGGCGACAAAATGGTAGAGAAAAGGAGCCTAAACACAAGTGTGATGCCACATGGGACAAACAATAACAAACAACGAGTCTACAAGCCAACCAAAATGGAGTATGAGACCACCATAAGCAAAGACCAAACAAACCACACGTTCGATGTGCAATAGCGACACTTCATCATGAACTGCATAAAGACCCTCGTAAATCACCATGGATACGCCAAATACAAGTCCAGAAGTGATTATATATGTCATCGTTAATGAATATCCATGCGCCAGTGAATGACGACGAAAACGAACAAGTTTCCCTTGTAAGTGACACACAATGCGATCAAGTCCAACACAATCAAGATCTTCCTCAACGCTTAATGATGCATGCACGCCTTTAAATGCAAAGGAAAAGCACAATAACATCTTACTTGATGCCCAAGCAACATCACGTAAACGAATATTTATAGTGGATTTTCCTTTGAAATCGACATGTGAGTTACATACAACTGTAGATCTCCACTTTGAAGTTCCACACTGTAATATAAAGAGTACCAAGGCTCTTGAAACAATCATCAACGCCATGTGTGTAAATGTAGGACGGATAATCATAAGACCTTCATGCGTGTAGGTTGTGTCCTCATCGCCCACTTGGAGACATGTCATTGAAAAATTAAACTCAATCAAGGCGCGGAAAAGAGACACACCGTCGGGAAAACAGAACACGAAACGTCGTCGAAACGAATGAATAAATTGACTATGTATCCCAAAAAAAGGAAATAGCTCCACCGCTAACCCATATCGCATGCTCGTAGAAACAACAAGCACTGCACACATTATCCATTTATTTTTTATTTTGACATCATCATCAACATCTACCTACCTTTTTGATGCAGCGTATAATTGCATTAATTGTAATTATTAATACATATATTTATTATTTCTTTTTTATGTATTTTAGTAGTTTTTCTATTTTATTATTTTAGGGTTTCCTATAATTCTAGGGTTTTATGGTTTTATATAAATAGCCGCTTTAGGCCTATAGTATTCTTCAGTTTTGATATTGATTAATAAAGAGAGCTTTAGCTTTTGAGGGAGAATAGTATTCTCTATCCCTTGTATTGATTTGATTAAATTCATCAAACAGGAAGTTGGTCTTAAGAGTTGATTAAATTCCTCTTAATTGATCCAAGTAGGTCTCAAGAGATTCAAACCTTCTTGATTGAGCTACAAGCTAGTCTCTAGGTCTTAAGAGCTTCAAAACCTCTTAATTGATCATTTAGCTAGTTTTTACGCTGCGCCAGGTTGGTATCAGAGCCGTGTCTCTTTGATTTCTTAATCAAGGAACGATTCTGGTTATCTTGATGTTTGCTGGAAACATCTATCCAGGCGAAAGTTTGTTTGTTGAAAGAGAAGAAAACCATGAGATCTACAGAGAGATCTAAGGTGATCCTATCTTCGATGTTTATGAAGAAGATGTCATGGTTAATTACTTCATCTTTCGAGAAGATGATTTTGATAATCTGGCCCATGCAAAATCTGTGCAGTTGCAGATTTCTGAAAATTTTATAGATAATTTTCGTACACAATTTGTGCAAAATTCGGATTTTTCTGTAAATAAACAGATTTATCTGGTTCGTGCAAATTTTGCGCAGTTTCCCTTTCGTGCAAATTTCGTGCAAAATCTGAAGTTTTTATATATTCATTATAGTCATTCAAGGAAAGATTCGAGGAAGATTTATCTGCCAAGAACGCGCTTGAAGATTCGAGGACGAATCTTTCTTGGTCGGCGAAGATTCGAGGAAGATTCTCTATCCCTTGTATTGATTTGATTAAATTCATCAAACAGGAAGTTGGTCTTAAGAGTTGATTAAATTCCTCTTAATTGATCCAAGTAGGTCTCAAGAGATTCAAACCTTCTTGATTGAGCTACAAGCTAGTCTCTAGGTCTTAAGAGCTTCAAAACCTCTTAATTGATCCTTTAGCTAGTTTTTACGCTGCGCCACTTTTGGTATCTTCGGCGAGTAATATCCAAATGCCTTCTACTAAAAAATTCCACGACCAAGATATTTGAGTAACTCCACTAACTCAGCTATTAATATGTTGGAATCTTAATTCTATATCACTACTGAAAGCAATGAAATCCCTGCCATGCATTGTAATATACTTGTCCAACTTCCATAACTCCTTTATCCTTAGACGGACCGTCTTCAAGTATATGCAAACGTAAACAGGGGAAGCATTTTTGTTTAAGCCATTCTCCATGAATCCAAAATCAACTGCCCTCAACGAGAAAGCGTTGTGAGCCGATTGTAGCCGCATAGTCAAAGTTAAAACAACACAAATCAACTTGCTTGGCTTCAAAGGAACCACTCCCTAACGAATAGATGACATAAACGTGTAGGTTACAAACTATTGTAGCTGACATATAACGTCGAGATGCTTTGTAAAAACTCCACAATGGAACTCACTTTTCAATGAAACGGTGAAGACCACTGACAGAAAATTTATAAAAATCTCCGAGTCCACAATGGATACAAGTAATGTGTTTGCTTCCCGTTCTCATCGAGAAGAAAAAATTCGGACACTCCACAATGAAATATAAAACATATCACAGGAGCAGCATCAAACAAGCTTTGTTTTCCCGATGAAAGCTCCATGAATAAAACTAGAGAACGCGAGAACTTCATCCCATCAATTCCAAAATTGCACTCTAGAGTACCAAAAATACTAAATTCACATTGGAGAATAGCGAATAGAGGATGCCGGTATGAACGCAAGGGTTCCAATAAGGCTCCAAAAATCATTAAGTCCTTGAAGAACCACATTGAAACCTCAAGACCCAAGCTGATAAAAAGACCATAATATATATATGTTGTCGAAAACTCACACGAAGTGGACTGGTCATAAGCAACGCATAAATTTTCCCATCACTGAAATCAGAAAAGGAAAAAAGGGTAAAGTAAGCGACTTGGTCACCTCATCTCCTTTGGAAGTCCCTCTTCTTCCACACTTGACCAGACCTGCATTATATCCGTCGTTTAACATCGAAAGCCTTTTGTATATCCCATTCAACTCATATTCTAACAATATGGTGTTCTCTTGTTTGAATAGAAAAGCCTCTTGAACTTGAGTAATCTTATTGGCTAGCACATGTTTCTCATAAAGATATATGTCACACACACTACCTCCTAGATCATGCTCCAATAGGAGAAGACACAAGCTCGCTGGTAACAAATTCGCACCCATGTGATCATTATTCGAACCACTACTAGTTGGACCAAAAATTATGTGTGATACAACATAAACTGGAGACTCAAGTTCGTTATATCGATCACGATCTGGTGGCTCACGAAGAGGACGATCCTTTCTCCATACACCACTATCTGCATACTGTTTCTTGGAAGCTATAAACATATCATATTTCTTTTCGTCTAAAAGTAGAAGACGTTTTGACTTTGTCTCTTCAATGTGAGCTTCCTTCTCTTCAAACGTAGACATATCATTGGTATTAAAGTTCCAAAGAAAATCAGTACTTACAGAAAAATCTTCATGTGAGACCATGGATGCGTTGACACATGGAACAAGTGTTGGCATTTCTATCTCATATAGTAGGTCATCAACATTGACTCTTGCATCAGCCACTCGTTCATCATTGATTCGGTTGATGTCGCTTCAGCATGCATGTCAAATATTGGGTCACTGATTTGATTTTCCAAAAGAATGTCGCCGTCGTCTTCTACTGCATAATCTTCATCGGCCATGAAGATATCGATTATATTTTCAACAGAGGCTACATAATCTTCTCGCGCGTAATAATCATCATCCAAGATAGCAAGTTCATCACTATAATCATCATAGATTGGCTCACCACTTGCCTAAAAAAAATTTAGTTTTCTCCAACGTCTTCATCACCGTCCGCGACGTCTTCTTGAACACGTTCTGGTCTAACGCGGTAAGGTTGAGCCGCGGGCTGTAAATTCAGTCTTTAGACAGCCATGGCTAGGGTTTGAAACTGAGCTTGAAGATCCGCAATAATTTGAAGGGTCAACTTGGATTCGGTAGGGGATAAGAAATTTATTCTGCGAACCATCGTAGCAAGGAACGTAGCAAGGTCTGATACCAAACTGACGCAACGTAAGAAAGAGATAGAATTAGCTTGTAGCTCAATCAAGAGATTTTGATTCTCTTAAAACCTATAACCTATCGTGTAGCTCAATCAAGGAATTCGTGAGAATTACTTGAGACCTCCTTGGATCAATTAAGAAGAATTTAATCAACTCTTAAGACCAATTTCCTGGTTTTGATGAATTCAATCGAATCAAAGACTAGGGCAAAAGACAAAACTCTCGTTTTATAAATCAATAAAAGTTGCGTCTCATAAGAGTTGATTACAATCTTTAAATAGAGGAGGCTAGAGCCTAAACCTAAGTAGAAAAGGAAATATAGTTATGTAAATTAACAAAAGAAAAAGGCAAAGTCGTGTATCACGTTTTCTTGTTTATCATGTTGCTTCAGAAGTAGATGATGCTGCATCAATTCGAGAATGAGATCCAATCCATTTGCCCATTTGCTAACTGTCCTTGCAAATTATTACATAGAGAAAATGGTCATATATGTATAAGATTAAAAGATTGTGAATATGATTAAATCAGGTAATTTCTTACCTTATACACTTTACCGAACCCTCCTTATCCGATTCCGTGGGAGAAATCAAGTGTAGTTGTGTCTATCATTGCAAACTCCATGGGAGGAAATGTATGTGCTTCTTCTGTAATCGCTGGTAACATTGTCTTTACCCCTTCAATTTAATAGAAAGCAAAAGTCAACAAAGTAAGTGAGATATAGTAATATGATTTGATCAAGCACATATGAGTTTCTTCTCGGGTTCTGTTATGCCTCCTTTTCCATAAACAAAACACCGCTATACAAAAGAGTGTGAAGACCGGGATGCCAATGCAAGTCCTACAATGAGTCATGTTCTAATTTCCTTCTTCTTTTTCCCTGGAAACAAAATAAAAGAGGTCAGTGATAGGCATGTCAATTAAGGAGTGTTTTGCTTTGGTTTCAGAGGACCAAAGCAACCCGACTCACCAAGTGATCACTGCATTGCTGATACTCAAAGTCACAGCTATTAGCAGTATCCTGAGGAAATGAGACATATAAAATACTATCGCATCTAATGTACAGATCTTGACCTCCCGAGCCTGCAGTGTAGTTTCGAAGGTCCACGAGGTCTCCCTTCCAAGTGATACAATCTGATGATGAGCTATGATTTGGGTAGACAAATAAAGAAAAAGATGTACATAAACAGTCTCCTAGGCACTTGTCTTGACATTTTTCCAAGCTGTTCACTGTAAACCGATTGGTGTCACTAGTAGTTGAATCCGACCATTTCATATTCTTCAGCCGTTCAAACCCATTGGCAGTGCAACTGAGGGGTGTATTCCTCAAACACTTGGTTGTGTTTGACTGGAAACCTAGGACACAAACACACTTGAATGTTGGCTGGACTGTCTCCATGTAGTAGTAACTGTTGGAACCGCAATAGTTATGAAAACTGCATACAAGCCATTCGCTGTCCCAAATCTGGGAAGTGTTATTATAATTCAGACTTACTAACACTCCCTTCTGGGTCAGCACTAATCTCGAGTAGGAAGAGCGGGTGTCTTGGTGATACACAAAGACACGGTCTTCGCCGGTATATTTAAGGAGCATACTATCGAAGACAACCGATCCAAGGAAGTCACCACCTTCGCATAGATAGAATGGCTACAAACACATCGATTTCTTCACCATGATTGACCAAATCTTAAAAAATATGTGAATGTGTTGTAAAAAAAAAATGTCGAGCAGAATCGGTTGTGTGTAAAATCAATAAAATAAAGTCTCGGTAACACTTTAAACAAAGTATTTTGGGAGATCTGATAAAAACTGTGAAATCTCCAGAAGATCACCTTAACTCTATATGAACTCTAATTTTCTTTACATGCCATATTTGAGAAATCTGATATAACTTTTGGAAATGCTTATGTAAGTTTTAGCTAAAGACATGTCACATATTTTTTAAACTAACTTTTGCTTAGAGAGTGACACATCTGTCAAATTCACTTAAGTTACTTGGGAAAAAATAAGAAGAGGATATATTAGTCTCTCTTTTTTTTCTTTTTTAAGTTATAGGAAATTAGGAATATAGTTCATTTAAGTACTAATATAGATTAATCAAACAGATTTTGTTTAATATTAAAACTAGGCCTTTTTAAAAATGTTTCATGTAAATATTTTATTGACATTTACAATAAGAAAAAGAAAAAGTATAAAAATATTTTACAAATGTTGTAATGAATTAAACCACATTAAAGTATTCCACAAAAAGCTATTAAAGTATTCAGTTAATCAGTTGACCATAAAGAAAAGTATTGAACTAATCGTTTGAGAGAATGACAAATATACCCAATTTTACATATCCACTAACAACATATAACCACACCCTTTTTTTTAATCACATATATCCACCCCTTTTTATTTTAATACCATTATACCCTTCATTTACCAAATCTATTTTTCATTATAAATGATATATTTGTTAGGGTTTAGGATTTAGGGTTTAGTAAAATTATAGAGTTTATGATTTACTTAGGGTTTAAGATTTAGGGTTAAACCCTTACAAACTTAGGGTTTAATTTTTAATAAGTATTAGGGTTTAATTGTTAGGATTTAGGGTTTATATTTTAGGAGGTTAGGGTTTACTAAGGGTAGAAAGACTTTTTAGGGTTTAAGATTTGAGGGTTTAGGGTTTAGGATTTGAGGGTTTAGGATTTTTAAACCCAAAACCCTAGATCATAAACCTTAAAATCCCATAAATAGTTAATATTTAAATTATGATATTTTAGACTTCTTACAAAAAAAATAACTAAAAGGAAGGAAGGTGGATATATGTGATAATGAGATAAAAAAAAAAAGGGTATATGTGGTTAAGCCCTTATTGTTTTGGTATATCAATTATTTTCTCTTTCTTTTCAAACAAATTCATTAAATATTAATATAAGAACAAAAAAAAAGAGGAAAACATAAGCAAAAATAAAGAAAAATATAAGCAAAAAATAAGGAAAACATAAGCGAGAAAATAAAGGAAAATATAAGCGAAAATAAAGGAAAAATATAAGCAAAAAATAATCTAATTATAATAGGATTTTAGGGTTCAGTGTAAGAGAAAGCTATTAGTGGCTATTGTGTTGCCCTCTCTACATGAGCACCTTCATACTAAACTATATTTGTAAGAATATACTTGCTTCTCATAAAGTCGTGAATTTTGCATAGAGTTTGATGAAATATGTGTGTCGTTCATCAATGACCAAACTACTATTGAATCACATAATCATAAGCCTCACGTTATGGAGAAACATAGCATTGTAAACACTGTTTTTTACAACTCATTGTTACCCGATCAAATTAAAATAAACTAAATGGTGATAAAGAATTTAACATAAAATAAATAAAAATCAAATTACATCTTAGAGCGACGCCTCTTGAATGCGTATGAGTAAACCATAGACCCCCTAAAGAAAAAAATGTGTACCCGATTCGTCTGTAGACAAAAAAAAAATCAATTTGATAACAAACACCATCAGAATGTGTAAATAACTTCTGGATCGGCTAAAATTTGTTGTTGTTATCTAAAACCTCCATGTTGCGAATGTAGTTTCCTTTCCCGAAATCTTCATCTGTGAAATGACCGGAGTCCATCTGGTGTCGGCCAAATTTATGAGAATCTACAATTTTGGTGCCCTAATCAACTTTTGTTGCATGGTTAGATAGACTGGTGAAAAGCTCAGCTGGCCAATACCAGACCAACAAATTGTCCGGTCCTATACTCAACTACCAGTTTCCATATATTGCATTCTATAATTTGTATTATTTAAAATGTTATATTTTTATTTTAGTAAATGCTCTTAACTGAGTTGACTATACAATGGTATATATTAGTCTCTCTTTTTTTGCCTTTTTAAGTAATAGAAATATACTTTATTTAAGTACTAATATGGATTAATCAGAAGGGGGGTGGTTTAATATTAAAACTAACCCATTCAAAAAATATATCATGTAACTATTGTATTGACATTTACAAAAAGAAAACGAAAAAATCATAAAATTATTTTATAATTGTTGTAATGAATCAAGCCGACATTACCACATTAAAGTATCAAAGTATTTAGTTAATCAGTTGACCAAAAGGAAAACTATTTGGGGTAATCATTCTTTTAATATATACTAGTGTTATAATCCATGCTCACCATGGAAGAGAGTTCATTTGTAATATAATTAAAATATATTGTGTGGTTTAAAAAAAAGATATTAGTATTATACATGTACACAAAAAATAAGTATATAAAAGTTGTAATAGAGTTGGGGTAACTCAAAATGCAAAAGATTTGTAATTTTATAGAAATATAATGAAGAAAAATTTATTCATCATAAGTAAACTAAAACAATTAAAATCAAATGAACGTATATTTATTTTAATTTTTTAAAAAAATTAGAAAGTGAGTTCGTCCATATCAAATCCCTTCATTTGCATTCTTTCTTGTGTTATTGTGTATGATTGGTTTGTATGATAAAACACGATTATCAAAAACAATCATTGAATTGTATTCATGGTGAGGTTTATTAAAAAAGGACTTATTGTACGAATGAATTTTGATCAGTAATCTTCCCAACTTGCTCTTGATTCGGAAATTCACAATTTTTCTCCACCTTCAAATATTAATAAAAATCAATGTCAATGTATGTGAATAAATATTACATAAGGCTTTCACATAAAACGTATTTAGAACAATATAGTTTACCTTAATATTTGGAAAAAATGTATGTCGCATGGATTCCTTCGCTTCGGTCTCATCAACATACACGAAAACACTAATTGTGTTTTGCAAAGTAAAAGAAAAAATAAATTCATTTTACTTTACAAAAAAGAGGGGAAGATAATGTATTCAAATGTAAAGTTGTTTAGATCAAAACCAAAAAAATAATAATAGCAATGCAGTTGCTAGAGATGATTCATTACTTTTGTACATAAAAAGTAAAAAGTAAACAAAATATGTACTTGCGTTATTGTGTATGATTGGTTTGTATGATAATACATGATTATCAAAAACAATCACTGAATTGTATTCATGGTGAGGTTTATTAAAAAGGGACTTATTGTACGAATGAATTTATCAGTAATCTTCCCAACTTGCTCTTGATTGGGAAATTCACAATTTTTCTCCACCTTCAAATATTAATAAAAATCAATGTCAATGTATGTGAATAAATATTACATAAGGCTTTCACATAAAACGTATTTAGAACAATATAGTTTACCTTAATATTTGGAGAAAATGTATGTCGCATGGATTCCTTTGCTTCGGTCTCATCAGCATACACGAAAACACTAATTGTGTTTTGCAAAGTAAAAGAAAAAATAAATTCATTTTACTTTACAAAAAAGAGAGGAAGTTAATGTATTCAAATGTAAAGTTGTTTAGATCAAAACCAAAAAAAATAATAATAGCAATGCAGTTGCTACAGATGATTCATTATTCTTTTTTTTATTATAAAATATGTACTTTAATCCATAAAAAGTAAACAAAAACTTTTGTA
>OVAP01001173.1:9953-25977 GCA_900406295.1 Aurinia saxatilis | reverse complement strand
TCACCCTCAATAATTAAGTATCTTGAGCCTTCCACAGGGGATTTATTTAGAACTCGATTCGAAGATTGCCATTTTAACAAGTCGTGTATCCAACATTAGAGGGAGAAGAAAGCCGAGTACAAATGCAGTCCATTAGAGGGAGATTTTCTTTGGACCAAGCACATCCTTTAAGTAGTCCAATGGTTGTAAGATCTCTCGATGTGGATAAAGATCCTTTCCGCCCTAAAGAAAATGATGAAGAAATCCTTGGTCCTGAAGTGCCATATTAAAGTGCCGTAGANGTGCCATATTAAAGTGTCGTAGGAGCATTGATGTACCTTGCTAGCCATACAAGACCTGATATATCATTTTCGGTGAATTTATTGGCAAGGTTTAGCTCATGCCCAACTCGAAGACATTGGAATGGGATCAAGCATCTACTTCGTTATCTACAAGGCACAAGAGATATGGGTTTTTTTTTTCCTTACTCATCCAAAGAAGTTTTGATCGGTTCTGCAGATGCAGGTTACTTATCCGATCCCCATAATGCTAGATCACAAACAGGATATGTGTTCACATGTAGTGGCACAACTATCTCTTGGCGTTCTATGAAGCAAACAATTGTTGCGACTTCTTCTAACCATGCAGAGATTTTAGCAATACATGAAGCTAGTCGTGAGTGTGTATGGTTGCGGTCTGTGATTCAACACATACGAGAGGATTGCGGTATATCTATAGGGAAAGAAGCTCCGACAGTTATGTATGAGGATAATGCAGCTTGCATCGCACAACTCAAGGAAGGGTACATCAAAGTTGATAGAACAAAACGCATCCTACCCAAATTCTTCTACACACGATTTACAGAAGCAATGCGAGATATGTGTTCTACAAGTTCGTTCAAGTGATAATTTGGCGGATTTGTTCACCAAGGCGCTTCCTACTACTACTTTCAAGAGATTAGTGCACCTTATTGGAATGCGTCGTCTTAATGATCTTAAGTTATGTACTCATTAGGGGGAGTAAATGCATGATGCACTCTTTTTCCTTAATCATGGTTTTTCCTATTGGGTTTTAGTGGTAAGGTTTTAATTAGCCAGTATTTTACGCGTATTATGGATTAGTGTTTGTAATAATGGTCATCTAAGGGGGAGTGTTACGAACCCATTAATAGATGCCTATTATAGGCCCATTCGTCTAAGCCCATTAGAAGGGTAAACCTAAACCATAATTTGTATCCTATATAAAGATTGCCTCTCTAATGGAATAAACACACTTCTCATTTCTATTCATAACAAATACATAATTATGAAATAAACCAGCGTACACATTGGTTACGTAAATTACCATCTCATCATTTATAACCAAATTTCTTGTGATCTTTACCGTTATAAAGCTAAACGATTTTTTTATTTAACTTAAGATTTGATTTTTAGACTAATCACTATGCAACCTTTTTTACTAGCGGAATTTGTCTAAATGGGTCAATTTTTTTCCTTTCTTGTGCAACTAGGTTTTTTGTAGTTAGAATTACATAATGACTCAATTAATCTCACTTACCATATCTTTGTATGCTAGTATTAACATGTTTTATGTTTTTAAAAATAAAAATCTAAAAACACACGAAAAAACATATATAGATATTTACATGTCATATTATTTTATTGTTATAATTAATAATAAATGGTATTAAAATATATTTTATGTTTAAAAAAAAATTAAAATTACGGAAACAATTATACACTTCCATATTCTATATATATAAGGATAAAGGAGAGCCACCGCCTAAAACTCGTCTAAGACAGGTCCCGGGGCTCTCTTACCGTCGGAACCGGTCTCCTTCTTTCTATTTTTCTTTTATTTGGCTTTGTTGTGTCCGGAGAAGAGACAAACTGAAACGGACTGGTGGGTTTGGTTGTTGACTACTTCGTCGACGGGACTGTTTCTGGCTCCGGGCTCTTGAGTCCCCAATCTCCCCTAGTTTTTTCAATTAATAGCAAGGTGTTGAATCTTTGGATTCTCGCGTTGTTGTTGATTTACAATAATTTTGAGGGTCAGATCTGTTTCTTTTGTTTTTTTCTCTCGGTGGTCTTTAGCTTTCTTGGATCAAAAGTTTATTGGATGCATGCGAGGTTAATTAATTGATTTGTTTTGTTGTGACTCTTCCTACGATCTCCGTCTCCTTTAAACCTGTTGGTGGTCCTTCCGGTCTCGATCAGGATTGCCTCTTCTCGTGGACGGTTCTTCTCCGGACAGGTTCGAATCTCTCCTTGTCACTACTTACTGGTTTGATCGGGAACTGCGTGTGAGAACTTCAATTGGCGTCTCCATCGCGCATGTGCCTTTTGCTCGAGTTTGGATCGTTCAAATTATTTGGCGTTTCCTACCTGTATTCTCGTCTCAAGGATTGAAGCTTGGATTTCATATTCAAGGTAGATTTATGTCCTATAGGAGGTTTTTTATGGGTTTGAGGTCATACTTAGATCTTAGAAGACTCCCGTTTGATTTTTAGATTTTTTTTTGGGTTTAGCTTTTTAGTTATCTCCGGTAAGTTTTTTAACCGGCTTTTGATTCCAGCAATTACTATAGCTCTGTTGTAATTTTTCTTTTATTTCTCTTAATACTACTATTTCAGATGAAAAAAAAGAACAAGCATATTTGCTCAAATTTATGTTTTAAAAAAACTAGTTGCAAGAAAATTGAAAAACACCGACTCTTTTTTTGACAAATTTTCCTTTTTACTATTGAAGGGGTACAAGATTTTGTAATCTTAACTGTTACAAAATTGTTGGAGTCAAAAACAGATTCCATATGTATGTCAAACCCTTCTGCCCATTTAAAAGATAATTAACATTTTGTTTACCTTACAACAACGAACTATGGACAATAAACGACAAGGATGTAGAGGGTAGAGCCGTAGAGGCTACTTGATAATGATGTAGCGGTTTGTACCGTGCCTAGCCCAATAGTCCTTAAGATCAACAGGACATGAGAGATCATATCCTTCTGCTGCTAAACGGCTGAGTAATCTGGAGAAAACGTTTCCGCTCATTTTCCTACCACCCATACGAGAATGCCTCTTGTTTGGCATCTGCGGTAATGGGTACTGTGATAAAGTTGTTGTGCAGCAAGACGATTGCCACCCGCCATTTCCCCATTTGTAACACTGACGTGTCGAGCCTGTGCATGTGCATACAGGTACTGGCATAGTTGTCTCATCAAAGGTGACTAAGTTTATACCAAAGTCGTCGCTATCCCAATCTGTTCTACATTTCTTTACCGGCGAAGCTACTCGGCGGTCCAGATCTTCACCCACTATCTTTCCCTTTTGTTCTCCCTGCTTGTTCTCCGTCTTCCTTTTGGTTACCTTCGTGTTGGCTATCACAGGCGGAATGGTTGATATAGGGAAGCCTTCAAGTTTATGGGCTTCGCCGCTATACAAACCATGGTCTCCATCAGAGTGCTTCCCACCCGACAAAGCAAAGTTGAGACTATTTTCATGGTGTTGAAGCGCAGCAAATGCATTGTCTCTGTCTATCAAGGCTTTATCTCTTTCAGAACGAGCTTTGTCTCGTTGTTGAAGCGCTTCGTCGCGAGCTGCTACTGCTTCCTTTCTGTCAGAGACAGCTTGATTTCTTTCCAATACAGCAGCGTCTCTCTCGGCAAAGATGGACATGATCTTCTTATTCATTACCAAGGCATTATGTTGCTCCTTTATCTGATGCTGGGGCATCATATTCCACTGTAAACATATTCACATATTCTTTGGTGAGCTCCAATCACACTAAAAATCCAAATATATGTCTTACCATAGAGTGTGCCCCCTTGAAGTACCGCCCATTTTCATACTCTCCACCATTTTCCATCCCTCTTCTTTTCAAAAGAGAAAACCCAACAAAATAAAAGCTTTTCAAGCTTCCACACAACTCTAAAACAAGGTCCAAGAGTAAGAATTAGGAACAAACTACTTTCTTTCTTTCTTTTTTTTTGTACTACAAACTGCTTTCTTCTAACCTTAAATTATCACAGTCATGAAATGGCAGCCATTAGAATCAAGATTCATGGAGACATTCCACAACTATCAACTTAAAGACATAGTTCTAGTTCTCGAATTCAAAGTTTCACCGTAACCTTTCCTAGGTAAGGTTCCGTAATCAGCATATACCACAATCAATCTAAGCTTAATTCCGCGAAATCTGAAAACACAAACCCTAAGGAAAGAATTTCCAAAAATGAAAGCACATTCGATAGACAACAATTCAAACAGACAAAGGGAAGATAGCAAAAAGCGCGAAAGCTTACGAATTTGTGGAGCTTGTTTGAAGAAAGATCTAAGGCAGAGAAAGATACTAAGATCTCTGTCTGTGGGCAAATGAATAGACAAGAGGAGTCGGAAGAAAGAGCCCCTGGCTTGATTCGTCATTTACTAAAATGCCCTCATTTCAAATGCTATTATTTTAATAAGCAGTCTCGTCTTTCCCACTACCTCTCTCAGTGCAGACTATACGTTTTCAAAGCATCTTCTTAGTTTTAGCATAAAAGATGGAGATCAAGTGTACCGTAAATGTTTTCCATCGAATAAGATATTGGACTGACGAAATCATAATACGTTTAACATGAGTTTATAATAGATAGGTTCACAGCATTTCAGAATGCTCCACTAAAGTTACGTCTTCCTCTCTTGTATATCTTATTAAGCTTCATTTATTCATATATCGCGAGAGAGTGGCACACAAGAGTGTGATCAAGCGTAGAGATCAATGCCCCAAAACTTGGCTGGTTGGTTTGTGCGGTACTTTCTGTCAATGCTTTTGATCGCATCCATGTCCTCCTTCGTCAGTTCGAAGTCGAAAACCTTAAAGTTCTCCTCCAATCTCTCAGGCTTCGACGTCTTTGGTATCACCACTGTGTTCCTCTGGATTCCCCACCTCAGCACAACCTGTGCCACTGTCTTTTTGTACTTCTCTGCCACTCCCTGCATTTGTATCAAGAACAAGAGCAAGGACTCAGATCAAATCCAGTCCTTTTAACTGCCAAAAACTTAGGGTTCAATCTTTTAGCTGTTTCAGTCCAAACTTTTCTAAGCTTTAGATGATGGGCTTACTTTGAGAACTGGATCATCCAGGCATGACACCGTACCAAACCACTCAGCGTTGGCAGTGGCCCCACCGAGAGGAGTATGAGCGGTGACACAAATACCGTGCTTCTGGCAGAAATTGACAAGAGAATCGCGCTGGAAGTAAGGATGTGTTTCGATCTGATTCACTGCAGGCTTGATCTTGGAGTAAGCCAGGCAGTCTCTCGTTAGAAAGACGTCATAGTTACTGCAAGAAGCAGATGGTAAGAATATCAGGAAATCAGCAACTTAATAAAAGGACTTGTTACAATATTGAGAGAGGGTTGAACCTGATTCCAATGCTGCGGACCAAACCCATAGACACAAGCTTTTCCATGTCATGCCATGTGGTTTCCAGAGAAATAGTGGTATCTATGTCCAATACCCCATCATCCCCCAAGGCACTATCAGTTGTTCCAACTCCTAACAAGCACATATTACAGCTTATTATTCTCTGTGTAGCAATTACAAGAGACTTGTTTATCATTGATTTCAGCAGGTGAACAGGAGGATTTGTAATAGAATAATACATGAGTAAGGCAGAGGTCTCACCGGTGTGCCTCGTTGCTACGGGGAAATGAACGAGGAAAAGGTCAAGGTAATCAAGTCGAAGTTTTTTGAGACTGTCTTTACAGGCCTCAATAACATGGCCATGGTCTGAATTCCATAGCTGCAAGCAAAACCAAGAGTTGAGAGCTTTCTCACATTTCACTATTCCAATTAAATTAAACAGAGATGATAGAATCTGTTAGACCTTGGTGGTAATGAAGAGATCCTCCCTCTTGACCAAACCCGTGTTGAAAGCTTCTGTAAGAGCCTCACCAACTTCGGCTTCGTTCCTGTAATCAGCTGCACCAAGAACACCAGATGATTATAACGTACTAATAACATGCAAAATTACAACAAGTGAATCAGAATCCCAAGATCTAAAGAGAAAGTTGAGTTTGAATCCAAATCTGAAGTTACCAGCACAGTCGAGATGGCGATATCCAATCTTGATGGCATTGATGATAAGGTCTCGAATCCCTTCCTTCTCCATTCTCCACACTCCTAATCCCACGATCGGCATCTTGAATCCACTGTTCAGTGTGATCGCCATTTTTCTTCTGCTTCCTTCTGAATCCTGAATCCTGAATCCCTGATATACTGATAGGGTAAATATCTGGCAGACTGTGCGTTTCTCAGTCACTGTTTTTGGTAAGGCACACACGTTTCTCCAAGCAGGCCCAATGGGCTAAACAATTCCTTAGGCCTAAACACAGTGAATTTTTTGTATATTAAAAAAAGGTGAACACTGTTTGCAACTTTAGATTTGTCTGCTTCCTTCCTTGCTTGTGTTGTGTGTTGGGCATCTTTTATTCACACAGGTAATTTTAATCGTCGGGGGTAGCTCAATCGGCTCTTCTCAGGTCTTTCTCCATTCAATTTCTAAGGTTTTTCGCTTTGGTTTTGTGTCCATCTCTCCTCACTCTTGTATACCATAGTTGAATTTGGGATTGGGTCCTTCTGTTTTGGGAGATCTCCGGTGGTTAATCGTATAGGAATTTTGGTGAATTAGCTTAGGTTTCCAAGGATCTCTGGTGGGTTTCTTTCAAAACATGGAATTGTGTGACTTCTAGATTGTTCTACACATTCTTCGAATTTGAGGTCTTAGGTTATCTCGGAAAGTCACCGACTTTAAGCCAATTGATTATCGGTTTTGTCGTGCTTATGTATTAAAACCCTAGAAATTTAGGATTTTGCCTTGTAATTTTCGATCTCTCTCTGTCATTCTTCTAGTTGACGTGTGTCTTCTTCTTTTTTCGTAGGTTGACACTTGGTTGCCTGCAGTAACTTACTCTATCTGTCTACTAGCTAAAAAATGGTAAGTGTCTTCTCCTGGTTTTTATCGACAAAGTTTTGTCTTTTAACCAATTAATCTCTACCCTAGTTTGCAATCACTCATCCGTTGCTTATTGTAAACCTTAACACAATGCAGTTTTTCGATGGATATCATTACCATGGAACCACATTTGAGCAGAGTTATCGTTGTTATCCGGCATCTTTTATTGACAAGGTATGACTTCATCTGTAACTTGTTTAATATCCTGTTAAGTAACTCAGAAGGGGCTATATATTTATTTTTGTAATGTTAGAATCTTAGTTGTCTTCATGTTCTACTGACTGAAGTCTGTATCAAGCTGTGGGAGAGTGAAAGCGGAACTTTAGATACTTGTCTCTGAGTTCTTCTTATCGTGATTTCTAATAAATGTCCCTTTTTTTTTTACTTTCTGCAGCCACAAATTGAAAGTGGTGACAAGAGTAAGTATTTTTTATCCAGACTCTAATGTGTGTTTCCTGTCAGTATCAATGCTTATATTTTTCAAGTTTAAAGTTGGTTTTTGTTAAATCTATTTCAGTTATCATGCCACCATCAGCCCTTGATCGTCTAGGTATGCTACCACTGGTTTCTCTTTTGGAATTAGTTTTATATGCGTTAAACTTTAGAAGAATACCAACGTGCTAATGTTGGGAAAACCTTAAAGCGTCTTTGCATATCGACTATCCGATGCTGTTTGAGCTTCGTAATGCTGGAATTGAACGTGTTTCTCACTGTGGAGTCCTCGAGTTCATTGCAGAAGAAGGCATGATTTACATGCCATACTGGGTAATGATCAGTTCCTCATTTATTTTTAATGGAAATATTTGGGATCATGCGGCTTTACTTAACTGATTATTTGCTTCATGATTAATCCAGATGATGCAGAATCTGCTGCTGCAAGAAGGAGATATTGTGAGAGTTAGAAACGTCACTCTTCCAAAGGGAACTTATGTTAAATTACAGCCCCACACGACAGACTTCCTGGATATATCTAACCCAAAAGCCATGTGAGTCTGACTTATCTACCCTTTGAGTCTTCATGTAGTTCTCTTTTTCTGTATCATGTTGATGATTGTTTAGAGAACGTATTCTGTTGAAGTTGTTCTTGTTTTCGGGCTCGTGGTTATCTGATTCTGATGTTACTCTATTCGTGTTCGTTATAATATATACATGGGTCTTCCTGATGAACGACCAAACCTTGCAGTTTGGAGACTGCTCTGAGGAATTACTCATGCCTAACCACTGGGGATAGCATTATGGTTCCGTACAACAACAAAAAGTACTTCATAGATATAGTTGAAACAAAGCCTGCGAATGGAATCAGCATCATAGAAACAGACTGCGAGGTTGATTTCGCACCTCCCCTTGATTACAAGGAGCCTGAACGCCCCACAGCGCCTTCTGCAGCTAAGGGTCCATCAAAAGGTATGTAACCATGGACATGGAATCATCAGATGAATATACTATTAGCTTCGAGTTGTTAGATTCTCATGTTTATTTTCTCCACAGTGGAGGAGGTTGTGGCGGAACCTGAACCAAAGTTCAACCCTTTCACCGGCTCTGGGAGAAGGTTAGATGGGAGGCCTCTTTCCTATGAGCCTCCGCCGGCATCTTATACCGCCTCTACTTCAAAAGACAAACAGCCTGCTGTTGCTAATGGTAACGGTCAGTCATCTGTAGCAAGTAGCTCGGAAAAATCTGCGAGACAGGCTCAAGGAAAACTTGTATTTGGGGCTAACACTAATCGGGCTCCAAAAGAAGTTCCAAAAGTACTCATTCAAACTTTTATTCATAAATGAATGAAAACGTCTATGGAATAGAGAGACAAATGCATATAATTGTTCCTTTCTTGATTTTGTTTTTACCCAGGTTGGAGCTGAAAAGGAGACAAAACAAGAGGAACAGGAGAAGAAAGACGAGCCCAAGTTCCAAGCTTTCACTGGGAAGAAGTATTCATTGAGGGGTTGATCAACTCATGCAATAAGTTGCTCAGTCTATTTATGACCCTCTCCTGTTGTGTATTATAATTACTAGTGTCTCGAATACAAAATAGTTTAATAAAGCTCTGGCTTCTTCTTTGGCTTGACAAGAGAGGGAGTGAGGGAAGAATTGCTTGTTTTCTATTTTCATATTCAGTGCCACCATCTATCTTTCTCTGCTCTTTTGTATTCTTACTGCAGATCACAAGACGTTTAGATCCTCTTTTCCATATTTGTTCATTATTTCAAAGCCGTGATCTTTGGCTTTTTAGAGGTGACACCAGTGGCTGAAGAAGAGGTTCAGTGTTTTGCAACTAATGTCACTTATGAAATGAGAAGAACAATGGATGAGAATTAAGTTGTCTAAGAAGAGGCAGATTGGAACCAAGTCATGTTTTCTTCTTCCGAGTTATATACTCTACAGAACTGAGATATCACAGCAGAATTTACAGCTCTGAGTTTTTTACACGAAAAGAACAAATAGAGACTAAAAGGATAGAAACTTGTTTTGTGGTGACCAAAACCCAATGCTAGAACGATGCTCTCTGCGTCACCCTATTGCATAATGGCTCTGAGTGCATCTTTCACGTATTTGTATTTGAATTCGAAACCAAGCTCTTTGGCTCTTACAGGTAAAACCTTCTGTCCTTCCAAAACCACAGTGGCACCTTCTCCAAGCAAAGCTTTGAGTGCAAAGTCAGGAACTGGTAGCCACGATGGTCGGCCAAGAACACTGCCTAGCTGCTGACACATTTCCCCAAGCCTAACCGGGTTTGGTGCAGTCCCGTTTATAACTCCTGCAACAACCGACACCAATGGCACTCTGCTTTAGCCTTTGACCGACCTGGAACTACGGATTCTTACTAGCTAACATAGATATTCTATATATGTTGTTACCTTGATAGGATGGTTTAGTGAGTGCCTCGTAGATTAAATTCACCAAGTCATCGACATGAATCCAAGAGAACCTACAATATTTAGTGAATTATGTACGAATGTCTCTAGATTTTGCAGAGGTGACAAGAGATGCCAGAATATGTGTTGAAAGTACCATTGTTGTCCGGTACCCAGGGGCCCTCCGGCAAACATTTGAAAAAAGGGTATCATCATGGCTACGATGCACGAAAGAAGTTTTGTATAATCAGCAGAGTATCTCAGACTTTTCACAAACAGATTTCATTAGCGTGTGAGAGCGAGAGGGAATACGCACCTAAAGCACCACCATCTTTTCCAAGAACAACACCAATGCGGATAAGTGCCACTCTTACATCCTTATTCGCTTTCATTGCGGTTCCTTCCCATTCTCTGCAGACCTAAGTACACAAGTACATATTTCATCTAAGCAGCAAAATTCTTTGCAGGTAGACTTAGATTGAATTTAACCGCCGCCTAGTATGAACAGTCTTTTAAGGTCACGTTCATGAACCAAAACAGCAAAAAAAGATTCAGACTTTTCAAGGAAATCTGATTCCAGGACATTTACCTCTGAAAGATAATCATTCCCTGATGGACTCTTTTCATCGAATACACCTGTCTCACTAGTACCTGACAGTTTAAAGGCCGTTAGGATTTCTTGTTGGCATGATCATATAGATTCACGACTATAAAACTGTAGTGGCTCTGCAGAAAATTGTAACAGACCATAGTAACCAACAGCTGTGGCGCTAATTAGAACGGTAGGTCGAACCTCCACTGGTGATTTGTTTATCAACTCAACCACCTTCATAAAGAAAGTTCAGTAATTAATCAAAAACACTTCTCAATATGTGAAGCTTGGAGCTAAAAATCAAATCATAAAAAAGACAGTAAATCACGAACTCTAGAGGTGACACGGATTCGGCTGTCCTTAATCTCTTTCTTGGTCTGCGAAGTGACCAAAGATAAAGATATGAGTAGGTAAAAGAAGAAACATCGAGACAGAGTTGAGTGAAAGATGAAACTGACCTCGGGAGTCCACCTTGTACTAATAGGCAGTCCTGCCAAGTTGACCACAGCAGTTGAGCCTTCAACACAGTTTCTCCACTCCGGTTCTTCTGCAATCACAATACCTGGGAAGTCGGTGGCTGAAATAGACCATCGAGAGCTAAATGAATCATATTAGGAGAATATTTAATGTCATAGAATAGCATCTATGATCTTAGTAAAATAGTAGCAGAATAGTCATTACCTTCTTACCAGGAAATATTTGCTCAGCTTTGGACTTAGAGCGTGTCAAGACCCGGATAGAGTGATTATCTGCAAAAAGGGAAGGGTGTGAATACCTCTCATTTGCATCAATTCTAAAAGTCTGAATGGAACAAAGGGTGTCAATAAATGGCATCATTATAAGCAAAGAAAAAGAATACCAGAACGAAGTCTCTGAACCAATTGTCTCCCTATAAATCCAGTTGCTCCAGTTATTGACACTGTCATCTGATGAAACAGGAAATCATAAAGTAAACAACATTTGGAATCTTGGATATTGCTATGCTACTGCAAGATGGTCTTGAAATGTATAATTCAATGCACTGAGGATTGTAATGAAATACCTTGTCAGAAGTACAAGTAGAGACAAGTAGGAATTTCCTTGTCCCTGGCATCTGAATAATCCAATGTTCCCTCAACAAAATTATTGTGTACAGAAAAAGTAAACAAAAACAGGAAAATAGCGTACGGGGAAAGAGCGATGAACGGGGAGAGCGAAGGAGGTGGAAAGAGACGTTGGTGAGCGAAGAAGCTCCATCTTCTTCCTTCAGCTTACGTGACTTGAGTGGTGAGAATTGTTACATATCATTAGAGAGAGAGACCAACTTAACGGGCCCTTAATGGGCTTTTACGATTTGTCTGCCCCGCAAGTGTTTATTTCCTTCAAGTGTTTCTCTCGTCCCCAGGAGTGAGAGAGATGGCGGCGATGCAGTGGTGCGGCGCGATAACGCGACGGATTATGATGACGCAGCAGCGGGCATTGAGCTGTCCTGCGAGACTATCTCCGGCGTCTGCAGCGACGGGGATGGATTTGTGCGGGAGAGGAGATAAGAAGACGAAAAAGGGGAAAAGATTCAAAGGATCGTACGGGAACTCGAGAGGGAAGAAGCAGAAGATGATTGAGCGAATCAAAGACAAACTCGAGGTTCCCAGGTCTACTCCTTGGCCTCTCCCTTTCAAGCTCATTTGATCTAATTTCTCCTCCTTTGCTATAAAATGTTGCCTTTCCATTTTCTCTTCTCGTGGTTGAATTGTTTTGGAGATTGAACAACTCTCAAATGTTTCACTTATTATTAGGCTGGGTATTTCCCACTTTGTATCAGAATCCCTACATTTTTGGTTTGCAAACGTATGTGTGCAATTAGCCAACTCCAAAGATTGGTTTTACAGTTTTTGTTCAAGCCTATAAACATATCATTTCTCTCCGTGATTAGATTTGTGTCTGCTTGGGTGTATCATAGAACTGTATGATTTTGAATGTAGCATACATACTAGGGGCATCTGGCTTGAAAAAATAGACTCTCAAATGTTACATATCACACTGGATTCGTGCACCATTGATTGATTGTACAAGAGAAGTCACAAAGATCCCCTCTACCTTGCTCTTTTCTTGTCTGGAAATGAAGTTTTCCGTAACATTATCATCATAGATTGCTCTCTGCAAATTCGACACAATTGTTTTTCCTTTCTACTCTCGTTCCTGGGGTGATGAACATAAATTTGCTCCATTTCTCTGTTTTCTCTATTTTAATTTTCATTAGAGTTATTTTTATTAGTAAGAAAATTTCACTCGTTTCCGGCTTGGACTAAGGTTCGGTTTGATCCAAATGCATAGAGCACAAAACGTGAACAAATCATAACAGAATCACATCGAGAAGACTAGAGTGAAGAAAAAGCATCAGACTCAGATAATGTATGTTTCAAATTAAAAACACCAGAAGAAACAGAATGATCCCCTGAAGCTTGTGGAAAACACCTAGGAATCCTTTTCATCAAACACCAAACCAAGAACTCACCTAAAAGATTTACACATTCAACCCCAAAAACCATTATATGAACGTCTTTGGGCTACTAGAAAAGCGTGGCCATGCTTTTCCTCCAGCTTTGTAATCTCCGAGTTGTCGGAAGCGAAGGTGTGAAGCTAAGACCAAACATCTCCTTCATGGCTCTTCCTTGCTCCACAAACCTAACGAGCTTCGCTACAACAGCTGCACTTTCAACCACATGGGTTATGTCCTTGGGTTTACTCCACAGCTCGTTCGCCAACTGCAACCGCCTGCGTTTCGAGTTCACAGCGATCCCAAACTTCTCATAGAGTCGCTTCCTTTCTTCCGCAGAAAACCTCTTCCCAACCAACTTGCTTAGCATACGCCTCTCCCTCTGAAGTGCCTTCAGGCTACAATAACACCAAACGAGAGTTTAACAAAACACTAGCTGTTTGTTATGGATGCAAATGCAAGTGCAAAAAAAAAACCTTGAAGCTACTGTGAGTGTTTGCCCTCTTTCAAAGGCTTGGTTTCCCTGAGAGAAGCTTTCTTTCATAAAAGAGAGCCTTCTTAACTCTACTCCGATGTAAATTGAATCTGCTTGGTCTCCTGTGAAGAGCAAGAAGAAGTACGTTCTATGCACCAATGAGGCATGACATGTCTGCCACAGCTCCAGAATCTGTTCTCTCTGTCTCTCAAATTCCTCTGACCAGTTCGTCATTGTCCCAGACACCTCTTTGTCCATAGCATCCAGGCCAATGTCCTTCCCCATTTTCCCTGAATTCTCAGGATCCGAAACCTGAAACACAAAACTTGAGGTAAGATGCTGAATCATCAATTTTTTTACCATTTTAGGATCCATAAACCTGAACACAAAGTCTTAGCAGGAGAACAACCCGACTATAATATATTTTCCAGAGTTTTTACCATTTCCTTGAGCCCTTCCACAAATGACCGGATGCTGGTGATACCTCCATCTTCTCCCACCATAGGTGTTCCAACGCTGTGAGCCTCAGTGGAATCACTTCCGAGAGAAGACATTGAATCATTCCTTGACAGTTTCTGACCAGACTGGAATGTACCATGACTATCCGGTCTTCCAAGATAGTCTATCTCCAGGGCATCAGGTGGAGTGCTTGTGCCCGGCATGGTATCTCCGAGTCTCCAACTCTTCCTCATCCTGACGCTTCTAACACTAGAAGGAGTCCTGTCTTGAACATAACCTGTTGTCTCGTTTGCGTCTGCATTGTGACCCAGAAGTGTTTCTGCGTCTGTCCTTTCTTCATCATTGCTAGTCGTGTCTCTGGCCGATTCTTCCATCTCAATGCATTGCACTTCTTTGCAGTATTCTTCTGACTGATCTCCTGAAGGCCCAGGTGACAATACCTCCTGTAGATCCTCGTCAGAGTGAGACCTAATATGATTTCTTGCTGTGGATAGAGGTGTTGATGTGCCATCTGATATCATACTTGTCCTGTCTGGATCAACTACGCCTGATGTCTCAGACATTGAAGCATCCTCCCATTTGTTGGTACGGTTACGGAAATGTGGAGTTCCAGTCTTGGAAAAGGGAAAAATGAAACAATCAATTTAGTCAATACCGCTGAAATCTAAATACTGATGTCTTTTGTGTGTGATCTGAGATTGTATGAAGAGCAGACAGTACCTTCGATGACTCATCATGTTCAACCATCCTCATAAAATCTTCAAGCCGAGATTGAGCAAGATCCCGCTGTTTAGTCATTTCTGCAAGCTGCTTCTCCATCTGCACAACATCTAACCTTAATCAGAACAAACCGAACTATCCAAAAATCAACCAAAGCATCTAGGAAACTACTTCTGAGCTTTCACAAAAGTGCATACCTTCTGTATCTGAAGATCTTTCTTCCTCATCGCAACACCACAATCACAGCTAGAGGTGGCTGGGGCTGGGTTTCTCAGCTCGCTCTCGAGTCTGGCTAGCTCACGCTGTAATTGCTTCACCAATGCCTTGTCTGACATAACAACATTGATTTGTGCCTTTGTGGTGACTTCCTTGGCGCAGCAGGCAAACAAGAGAGTGTTTCTGGTCTGCTCCACATGGCTCCTCGCTGGACTCAGTGTACAGACTATGGCGGTTCTGGCGTTTCCTCCCAAGCACGGTTGAAGAATGCGTGTGAGCTTTGAGTCTCTATAGTTGATGTGCCCTTGTCTTCCGTTGCTGCATCATATTATAAGCTTGTAAAAATCGTTTTTGTTTTGTCAACATTAATCTACAGCATAGGCCAAAAATAGTGTGGTTGAAACGTCAACAGAAATATCACTTCCACACCTGAGTTTGCGTATTACAGTTCCTAGAGTCAGCAAACTTCGATTGATATGGCAACCCTCCTTAAGTCTTGCACCAGCTGATAAGGCCTGCGATGCACGCTCACTCCCCGCCAAATCAATGAAATTCTGTACAAAAGAAACGATGAGCGCGAACCAAATGATTGGCAAAGCTTAGAACTTTAAGACCCAAAGTAGATAAATAAACCAGATGAGTACATACCACACTCGCCATGAGAGTGGTTGAGTTTTCTTTTCCTAAGAATTCACGGGCAGAGCTTTCAACCGTCTACAAAAATTAACAATTTAGATAAGGCACTAAGCAAAAAGATCGGTATCTTTGTGCCTTAGATCCAGTGACAGATATGAGCTTACCAGTTTGATAATTTGATGAGATCTTGAACTTCTCTCATTCAGTGAGGTTTCACCAATCTTCCGCTGTGCTGCAATAAGAACAACAATAAGTACAAACACGTGACAACATATTATACAGAACGATCTGAACTTGAAATCAAGAAAAATAGACATAACTATCAGCTGGTTCGTAGTTCTGGAAAATGGGTGGACTCTATGAGGTTATTACCTTCACAAACAGAGATAAGATCCTTCAAATGGTTCCAGTCTCTCAGGATTTCCTCTGTGGCTTTCTCCACGACAGCCCCTTTCTATATCGAAGAAAACAACACCAGAAGAGAGAAGAGAGAGTCACACAAAATTACTAACCCAAAGATTTGCAGCAAGGAGAAAACAACAATCTTTCACCTCTGGGTCATCTCGAAGCCTCAGTGGTGTACTATCTGGGCTTAGAAGATCTCGGATGGCCTCATTGTAGATC
>OVAP01001172.1:15832-25978 GCA_900406295.1 Aurinia saxatilis | reverse complement strand
TCCATAGAAAGTTACGATCCCTAAAAGTTACTTTATAAGTTTTGGTTGTGACAATTTCGGCTCTCACAGACACCTGGAAGAGTATGATTGGCCATGACTTGTTATTTAGTAAATAAAGGATTAATCATTGTAAAAAATTAGGTTGTAATAGTTAGGAAGCTTGGAAGGAAAAAGATTTAGATGGCGGTACAAATCATAATTCGATTGTTTTTTTGTTTTTGTATATTACTTCTAAAATTGACAATTTAATATTCTTCTAATTATAAGATTCTACCAGCAACAAAAAAAATGTGCAGTCATGATAAAATGTTTACAAGTTATAGATCGGATTAAAACCATGAATTAAAGTATAAATTCAAGTATCATCATCAGTGACAAAAAAAATCAAGAAGTTCTTCTACACGCAATGCTTCAACTCAAACTTTGAAAAATTGTAATACATGATTAGTCATTGCGCTTACTCGAAGCACATCGACGACACAACATCTTTCTCTTTCTCCTTTATTTCGAAAGCCTCACATAGTTTGGCATAAAACTCCTCATGCCTCTTTAGAAAACGCATAGTTTCTTCCTTATCCTTCACCTCGCCTGGACCAATTCTCCACCATGCGTTCTCCAATGCAGCCTCTTTTGCCATTTTTTTGCTTCTCCACTTCTAATTCTGCCACAGCCGAAATGTACGCTTTGCAGAGTTCTTTCAACATCTTTTTTTGTTAGCATCCACGGTTGATGAAGAGGAGGAGGAGGAGGAGCCCTCACTGTTGAGAAACCGCTTCGCCATTGTTTTGGAAGATGGTTTTGTTGAATATACAAGAATTCAAGTATATATCTAAAGATATATAGAGACTAACATATTAACATATAAAGATATGAAACACTTATATTAAATTTTGTGGTTGTAATATCATTCTTGTTCATTAAATTTGTTTCTCTATATTGCGTGATGTTATATTTTAGTATTGACTAACCGTTTATGTTTATTACTTTCTTTTCTTCATTTTTTTCTGAATGTGAATTATTTTCTCATTTCCCCTTCTTAAATATCAAAAATCCATGTAACACTAGCCATTTACGTTATTTACTTTCTTTCTTCATTCTCTGAGTGTGAATTACTTTCTTAAATATCAAAAGTTTATGTAAAACTAGCCATTTACGTTGATTATGTTTTTTTTTTTTTTTNTTGATTATTTTTTTTTTTTTTTTTGTCTCGGGGCATGAATTACTTTCTTAAATATCAAAAGTTTATGTAACACTACAACTTTATATTATTGTCTATATATTTTGACTATGCTATATTGGTTACTAGATTAGTTGTCCGCATCTTGTGCGGACTGTGCATAAAATTGTAGGTAATATTCAGTGCAAAATGATATATTTGTAATATTATGTATTAAAAACAAAAAGCGTTGAATAATATCAAATGTTCTAAAACTATAAACTACAAAAATTATTAAACACTTCCTTATACACGACACTGGTAGTACTTTTATGCAGCTTCCTTCTTTATATGTTCTTAGAACTTTGATTCCAGATTTCGACTTGACTCTTGAAAGGGCAACATATAGTTGCACGTGAGAGAATACATGCCTAGTTAAAACCAAACTCACATCTTCAAGAGATTGTCCTTGGCTATTATTAATAATCATTGCAAAAGTAAAGTCACTGGAAACTGCCTTCGACGCATGTGTTAAGGTAACTTCGCATCCAGAGAGGTCACAAATATTCTAGCTATCAGAACGGACCAATCGACCAAGCTATCATTTCCAGATATGATCCTAGCTTAAAGAACATGCTTANTATACACGTGGGGAATGGACTTGAGCTTCAAGGTGGGAGTTGTAAGACAAAAAGATGAAGAATCCATGGAGATTTGAAGCAAAAGGATGAAAACATGTGGAATAACAATGCAGAACCAGTTTGAAGTATCTTAAAGATCATGTCATATGAAAGTCTTCCCTTAGGAATTTTAATCTCAAATTTTGACACGACATGGGAAATTGNTTTACTGGAAACATGTCATCTGGATCGACCTGAAGAGCAAGGATCGACCGACATTNTGACACGAGATAGGAAATTGAGTTAGCTTCACTTTGGTGGTGGTTTCAAGTCATTCTGATTAGCGGTCAAGAAGATATGACTGTTTTACTGGAAACATGTCATCTGGATCGACCTGAAGAGCAAGGATCGACCGACATTGGACGACGCTATAGCAACATTTTGTACACATATTTCTTTTGAATATACTATGAAAATTGTTATGTTGATGACTATGGGACGACGCTATAGCAACATTTTGTACACATATTTCTTTTGAATATACTATGAAAATTGTTATGTTGATGACTACTGTCAATCCAAAATTCTTTGGAGGTCGTCTCTTCCTAAATTCATTGCCAGCAACAAGATTCTTCTTTGTCACCGACATTCATGCCTCTTTTTAACGAAATTAATATGTCTTTAATTTTAAAAGGGTAAGAATAATTCCAGTTTATGGTTGAAAAAGTCTCCAAGCTTTATTCTTATATTGTCAAGGAAAAAAATCTAACATACTTCACTCGTGTAGTTTGGGAACTAAAATGGAGAAGCCATTTGCTCGTGTTAAAACAAGTGATGGAATACAGAAGAAAAAAGGGTTACCATCCTAAAATTATATAAGTTTATATCTTATGCCAATGAGCAGGCAAACAAACTCTACAATGCAACAACTCCGACGCACTTACAATATGTATTCATGTCTAACTCTTTTATTACCATCTGCAACATAGTCTCGAAATGCTGATTTTGTATGCAAAGTACGTATTGTCGGTGTCTTTCAAATGAATGTTTGATCTTACATCTCATGTGCTGCATGCAGCTGAAATCAAGAGAAATATGAAAATTTCTTATGTTGTAACAAGTGCGAGTATCACCAATTGTAACAGAAATTGTGAGGTACAACAAACACAAACGCGCTACACTTGATATCAATGAAATATGCTACACATACAATAATCATACATTTCCCTAAAGATATCGGATCGACCTCGTTGTTCACGACATGCATAATGTTACATCATCTGTCGTATTAGACAAAGAGATGACCAAGCTTACCAACAAAACCACCGCTACTCTGACATTTGAGGCAGTAAGTATTTCATGTTGAAAAAACTACATTACATGTGCCCAGCAAACAACAAACATATAACATACCTCTTCTCCTAACAATTTATTATTTAAAATAGGTAGTTGATGGAAATGATCATGACCTAACATGTTGTTTAAAGGAACTTGAGGGAATGAAATTTTCTTCCAATTAAGACTGACCCCATTCAACTTCACTCTAAAACACATAATTTTCACGGTTTCAACAATGACTCATGATGAATCAGAGGTAACAACAATTTTATATGGAACTATAACAAAAACACTATTGGGATCAAAATGAAAATTGATTGTTCTTTTCTCACCTCCAAATAAAATGTAAAATATATCTAAGAATTGTGTCTTGTATGCAGGATGAAATAAGTCAAGAGGGAAACACAAATGAATTTAAGCAAGACTTGCTGTTTGAATCAACTACGGAGGTGAGTGCATGTCAGAGCAGCGCTATGGGATTCACAATGGAGAAACATGAACCTTCGGATATTGGTGACACTAAAGATAACCCGCAAACGAAGCCGTGAGCATTCCTTCAGTAGCCAACTGTCGATCCCAAACCTTTCAATTTCGTTCTATTTTTGTTTTCGTTTGAATAACATAATATTTGCTTAACTATATTTTGTATGCTTTGTTGTCACCTTTTACCAATGTGCTACTACGTGAAAAGAATTATATATATAAATTACATATGTCAAATTTTCATATTCAGAAACATGTAAACACAATGCACTTGAGTTCCATGCGATACTGAATTTAACAACAATGGTGTTCTTTCCCATTACAAATAATCATATTTTCCTTTTCAAAGGTTACATAAAAACCAAAACCGAAACATCATATCTTGATCTCTTAGCTATTTGTATAGATAATCAACTGTATTGAAAAAGGTAAGGTGTTTCACAACTTTGTATTGTTTTTAGTTTTGACTTTTATTAAATACATCCTTAACCCACGAAATAGGAATCATATAACGATATAATTTTACTCTTCTTTGGCTTTTTTATATTCAAATTTTGTATCTTCAAAAATACGGCATTAAAATTGGATCCAAACAAAAGTCAAGCTACACAGATGATTCACCTAAGATATCGCCGAAAAGTAAACATCAGTTCAGACATTCCATATAACACTATTGAGACAAAAATGGATCCAAACAAAAGTCACGTAAGCCGACTGGAAGCACTTCCTTAAGATCTTCTTGGTGTTATAGTGTAAACAAATTGGTGCAATAGATCCGTAACCTCACCACAACTGCATTCTCTCATGTAAAGACGATCACGTTTGCAAGAACCTTGATTTGTCTCCTTTGGTCAACAAGCCTCTTGCAGCAATCAAATATCTTATTGTGATGAAGAGATGTCTAGATAATAACAACCCAGATGCCCACTACATCAAAGTCATCCTACGTTACTTTTTCTTAACCTACTCCACCGTAGGACTCCACCATTTGAGCATAGCAGCTGATGCGGGTAAGAAAGAAGCGATGTACATGTATTCTATTTTGCAAATGTGCAAAGGAAGTTTGAGGAAGGCAAAACCTATATGAATAAGCTCAAATGGGTTGAACACAATACCATTCTTGACAACTTCTGGAAAAACATTAAAAAAATCATTGCACGACATTGAGTAACAAGAAAGAGATGTTATGCCGTGTCACTTAGGAAGATGCAACCAAACAGCTTATGTCACATAAGAGACATGAAAAACACATGTGAGAAGTGTTTTTGCTACAAAATATGTTTATGTTTATCTTTATGATATAACTAATTATCGACAGAGTTGGATACATGTATTCCAGTTTTTTAAAAATTTCCATAAAATGCTTCAGCGATTATTCACACAGCCTCAAACAGAATTTTTTCTGCTCAATTTTTTTTTTTTTTTTTTTTGCAAATTAGTTTCCTTATCTGTTAAGAAATTTTTAAATTCTAATAAAATCCAACGTTTATATTATCTATATTCATATACACAATTTATTTAACTATTGACACAGTTGTTACCTCATAGAAATCAATTAAAATATAAACAATATCAACTATGATTTAGTGATATTCAATAATACAAAATAAGGGACCCAATTTTTTTAAAATTCAACAAAATCATCCAAAAATAAAGAAAAATGCCAAACAATAGTCAACAATTCAACCAGTCCAACACCCTTCTATGATTGTCCAAATCTATATATTTCTTACACAATCAAATTTAGAAGTAGAGCAATTTTAACAACATCAAACAGACAGTCCATAAAATAAAAAGCCGCAACACTTTGTAAACTACATGGTTTGCAAATGGAGTATTTTTGTAGACACATAATCACTCACGATGAAGGACAACAACAATAATTACATTTCATATATCATGTGGAATATCTTAATGCACTAAATTAAACATCTCTTCACACATTTCGTACAACACTACTGAGACAAAAAAGGGTCCAAACAAAAGTCACATAAGTTGACTTGAAGCACTTCCTCAAGATCTTCTTGGTGTTATAGTGTCAAAAATTGGTGCAACATATCCAAAACCTTACCACAACCACTTTCTCTCATGCAAAGAACTAGGTGCATCAACTAATGACACGTGTTTGCAAGAAATCGATATGTCTCCTTTGGTCAACAAGCCTCTTGCAGCAATCAAATATCTTCTTGCGATCAAGAGATCTCTAAATAATAACAACTCATATGCTCACTACATCAAGGTTATCCTACATGACTCTTTCTTAACCTACTCCACCTTAGGACTCCACCATTTGAGCATAACAGCCGATGCGAGTAAGAAAGAAGCGATATACATGTATGTTATTTTGCTAATGTGCAGAGGAAAGTTTGAGGAAGGCAAAACCTATATGAGTAAGCTCAAATGGGTTGAAAACAATACAATTCTTGAAAACTTCTGGAAAAATATTTTTTTAAAAATCATTGCACGACATTGAGTAACAAGAAAGAGATGTTATGCCGTGTCACTTTGGAAGATGCAATCAAACAGTTTATGTAACCTAAGAGATATGAAAAACACGTGTGAGAATGTATGTCAAGACTTTTGGTATGGTTTGATTCCATTATTTATAATTAAAAGTCTTGACATACCCAAACTAACCGAAAAAGGTAAAAATTCAATTGATCTAATTAACCAAAATATAACAAAAGAAATATACTGCCTCTGTTTAATTATATTTGATGTTTTAGGATTTTCACATTGTTTAAGAAAGGAAATTTTAGGTAATAGGGTAGTTTTGAGTTTATAATTAGTTTTTAGGTAGTTTCGCTAGTTTTTCCTATTTGAATTTTCCATAATGCCCAATTAGTTAAAAGGTGTTAAATCACTTTGGTTTAGTATATATATTTTAATTTATCATGTATTTATAATTTGGTTAATTAATAAATTTGATCAAGGCGTACAAAATAGAAAAAAAAAATATCGCATAAGATTCATATGTGATTTCTCTCTACGCCAAATTAGACAAAACTACTAGTTTAACGTGGATGGTGGATGATCATCAAATTGGATGGTGGATGATTGTCAAAATGGTGAGGATATTGGATAGTGGATAGTGCATGATAGATGACTATCAAAATGTATGGTGGTATTGGACGGTGGATGGTGGATGTTTTTCAAACTGGATGGTGGATGACATATGATTATCAAAATGGATAGTGGAATTGGACGATGGATTTGATGGTGGATGATCATCAAACTGGAGGGTGGATGATTATCAAACTGGATGGTGGATGATAGATGATAGATGATTTTCAAAATCGATGAAACGACGTATTGGGTAGCAGATGATTTTGGAAGAGGATTTGTTGAAGAAAAAGCAGGTTGTAATCTCATATAATCAGGGACTTGCGTTGTTTTAAATATGTGAACATGTTTACAATGTTTAGAATTTGTGTTGATGGAGATCTGCAGGTTCTTGAGGAGGGTAAATTTTTCAAAACAAACTCAATTGGATGAGAGGAGATAATTGATTGGAACAACTCTGAATGAATTAGGGAAAATTTTTTTTCTCAGTTGTTTTGTTTGATTATATTTCTAATTCCGAAATTCGGTTTTTATAAATTTTATTTAGTGACGGGTTTGGCTTACTTATGATCGGTTTAGTTTGTCCCTTTAATCGAAAATTATTAATACCAATTAGAGGCTACGAGGGTTATTTTGTTAGAGTAAAACTACCTATTTAGCAAAGAGCTTACAAACTACCCTATTAGCAAATTATAAACTCAAAAACTACCCTATTCACCAATTTTTTCTTTAAGAAAACATCAAATTCTTTATTTTTTCTAAATAAAACATGTTTATCATAAATTTTAGAAAATTCCAACCAATCACAAATTAATCTGCAAAATCCAAACAGTCAAAAACACTAAAACACAATAATTTTTGCATAAAATTTTTAAAAATCAATTAAAATGAAAGTTTTAAAAGTTCCGAAAACATCATTTACTACTCCCTCCGTTTCATAATAAGTGTCGTTTTAGAGTTAAATTTTTGTTTTATTTTAAGTGTCGTTTTGCCTTTTCAATGCAGATTTATTACCAAATTTCCAGTTTTATCCCTATTTTTCAAGCTTATTAATTACAAAAACTAAAGAATAAAACATATTAAATAGGGGTAAAACGGAAAATTTAATGATTTTCTTAATTTGTGTGAAATGTGTCAAAACGACACTCTTTAAAAAACAGAGGGAGTATGAAAAGAGTATATAATTTATTGGATTTCCTAAATATGCGTAGAACATAAATATATTTGTTTGTTTTTCTAACATAAATATATTTGTGTTATTTTACATTTTAGATATTTCAATTACTTGTTCGGGTCGTGGTTCTATTTGGATCGGTTATTGAGTCGATTCTTTAGTTCTGGGGAATTTTGCCCAATATTATTTAACCGAGCCAAAAGAAATGTAGGAAAACGACGAGTGTGGATCAGAAGACAAAAACCATGTTCTGCAACTCAAGAGAAACTACGTTCATAATAATACTGGTCCCTCTTGATATTTTAGACCGATACAAGTCAAGTTGACCAGAGTTAAACAAATAAAATAAGGCATTTCGTCGAGACGTCCATGTCAGCAGCCAAACCGCGTGCCATCCACCCCCAGAATTAAAACAAAACAGAAGTCGCAGGTCCCAAGTAGCTACCAGCTTTGTCTATGTTTCCCCCTCTAAAAAAGGCCCCCCTTCCTTTCACAATTCTATCAAAATTAAACAAAACACAGAGATGTGTAGGTCGACTGATTTCGAGCGCTATGTTGAGAGAGAGAGCTTAAAGGTCAAAGCTTTCTTCGTTCTGTTCACGGGTTTACCCACAAGAGAACATTTACCCGATTCTCTCACTCTTCTCTACCCACCACGAATTAACGGAGCTGCTTTCGAGCTCGACGGGTCCAAGATCCGACCCGACTCCCCAGCGTTCGTGACGCTGCACAGGGTGGTGAAGGGAGGAGATGTGATATACGGGTCAAGAGAAGCGGTTCGGGTCTGGGAAGGGATCCGGTTCGAGGTGTTCATGAGTGAGGAGAGAGTCATAAAAGGTATTTTCAGAAAAGAGGAAGGAGGAGACAAGTGGAAGCTGGAGTGTGAGTGTGAGATGGAAGAAGAAGGAACAGCTGAGGTTGTTGTCGCCGCGGAGGGAAACGTGGCGACGGCCACGATGGCGAGGAAACATAGAAGAAGGAAGCATAGGTTTGGGTTTGAGTGTCTGGAGGAGATTCCGGAGGAGAGAGAGGAAGGGAGGGAGTTGGACGGTGGTGTTTGTTTTTGCACGTGCAGCGGCGGAGAAGATGATGATGACTGGGAGACGGTGGAGTGGACGGCTGAGATGGAGTCGGAGGCGGAAGGAATGGGATGGGCCGTTGATTTGGGGATTTGGGTTATGTGTTTGGGTGTTGGTTACTTGGTGTCCAAAGCCTCTACCAAAAGTCGAAGAAGAAGAAGAACAAGAACCTTCTTCTAGACTTTCGTGATTTTCAAATTAAGTTTGATTTTTCTGTAGCATTTCTAACATGATAGTACAAATAAACCATGATTTTGATTTTATTACAGTATCTTTCCGTACGAGCGTAGAGCAAGCTCCAATCCATTAACTTGAGAAATCAGAAGAACGTATATATATTCTAGATCTGAATCTGCTAAATACAATCATACGAGTATATCATCAGTTGAGTTGCCTTTACAAATTACAATACACAAAACAAAGGATCCAAAAGGAGAGCTTTCTCCTTTCTTTTTACCATTACAATACACCAAAAATAACATAAAAATTTGACGAAAATGTGTGGTGATAAAATTAAAAGTATATAAGCAAATATGTGGGTTTCAGACCCCAAAGGAGCATTCTTCTCCTCTTCATTTCTGTATTCATTTTTGCTGCCGTCAAACTGTTAGTTTACATCAGAAGCAGACATTGGTCGTCTGTTGTTGTCATCATCATCCTTTGAAACCCACACAGAACCTAACTGGAGAAAACTGATGTTATGCTTCTGCTTCACCGTCTCTAATAACCTTTGGTTTAACAGACTGGTCAGGTTTTTACTGTTACCGAAAGAGACTTCGCATTCTTTCTCCTACAGGTTCTGAGCAGCTTAGGGTTTGCAGTTTCGCTTTCCCTTCTCCTTACAAGTGTTCCCGACCTGTGAATGCTCTCAGTTTCTGCTGTAGCTGTAGATACACAGGCAAAAAGAATTAACTGATGGCACAAAACACACAAGCGGTTTATTGGGTTTTAACATGTTGAAAATGTATGTTTAACTTACTTGGTTGTATTTTGATTTCTCTGTATCGAGTTCCTCAGCTAAGTTGTTCAGCCTATAAAAATTGGCTGTTAAAGCTTGCAGAAAGATGCACTTAGAAAGAGTACAGTACATTATGCTCTAGATACAAAAAAATCTCTCCTTGAAGAAGAACACTAACCTAGCCTGGAGCTCAGAAATACTGCTGATTAGTAACATCTCCCTTTCGGAAGCCACAGATTCAACCTGTAATCCAGAGCAGATAGGGGGGGGGGGGG
>OVAP01001172.1:0-15818 GCA_900406295.1 Aurinia saxatilis | reverse complement strand
GGGGGGGGGGGGGGGTTCAAATATAGCCGCAATTAATATCTTTGATGATTTTAAGCAATCCGTTTGAGAAATGAACTTACGGTTCCATTACTGTCTGATCGAGGCAAAGGTGGTAATTTTCCAGATTGAGAACCTATAGGTAAGCCAATGTATCATTACTGATCAGGCTTAATCACTGATTATAGCATCACAACTGATTGAAGTATCATTGTGTATCTTACCATCTGTCGTCTCCACAGGTTGTACGCTATTCAATAAATTCATAATAAGATCCTGCAGTCACATTGTTCAGTTCCAATAATTAAGATTCTGCTAATCAACAAGAAAACTATAATGTCTCTTGATAAATGTTCCTGGATTTATTTTTAACCTGTTGTATTGAGTTTTGCTGGAACAGATTCTGAAGTTGAGGCATGACGAGTGAGGGAGACATAGGATGGCTACTTAACTCCATGATGGTCTGAGGCTGAACTGTTGGCTGCAGGATGAAAAACCAGTTTAATATTAAGATCTAGCTCGTCGAGTAAACAATAAAAACTACTACCAAAAGACACTTTGTGTTTGGAAAACTGACCATCTTAGGCTCAAGCATCCAATTACCGACACTTGCAGATTTTCTCAGAGTGGACGACTGGAAAGTAAGAGTATAGTTTATCAGGTAAACAAATCAGGTGAGGAAAATCATCCGCCTACACTAATCTAGGACTAAAAACTAACCGGTGGAGATCGACGAGGGACTAAACTAAGTGGAACATCCTACAGTAGATATTGTATGGTTAGTTACCATTATAAAAATAGGAAAATAAGTAGCAGTAAATTAAATACCCACCTTTGCAAGATCAACATTTCCTGATGTTACCGAAAATCGTCCTTTCTGAACCAAATTAGCCTTTGACTTTTCGTCCAGAGAATCACGGAATCCTATTTAAGATGGAAAAAAAAGTCTTTAACGCAACTGCACGAGAAGCAATAAAACCAATAAGCTGCCTGAAGATTGCCAATGTCATTTGCTTACCTCCTGAGTATTTGATAGGAGCTGACAAACTGTTTGCAGAAGCACGGTTTGGAAGATTCAAAGGGCCACTAAAGCTGGGTGCTCTTCGGACTGACGAGGTCGTCGGTTGTTCACTCTCGGCTCTAGCAGATAGAAATTACAAGTTAGACTGTTTCCATATAATGGACAAGCATAACTGAAGTGTAATCTCAAACAGCACTAGAAAATATCGAACCTTTCAAACATATGGCCTTTCTCTGAAGCCGAATGGCTCAAAACGGTCCTGCTTGTAAGTGGGCCACTCTGACTTTGGCGTCTTACTGGCTTAACCTTGGTCTCGGGAATATCATCCTCTGAATTTGGTGCCGTTTTTTCTACTAAAGAAGCGTCTATGGTGAAAGTGAATTTGTTATCATTGGTTGGTTCTTTCACCTCGTTAGAAGCCTGTTCTTTTCTGTTCATGTTCTCAGATAGTGGTGGACTGTCAAATTCCTGCACTCTGTCATTCACCTGCAGTGGTTTACCAAAGTACATTCAAACAACCAAATTTGAATACTAAGGCAGTCAAAGTTTATAGATGCCTTTTCTCTGAATTTAGTGACAAATTACTGGCCTTATGAAACTGTGCAGGGAAATATTCTTCATCTTTCTTACTGTCAGCTAGATCATCTTCATCAATTATCTATTATATAAGAAAAGAATACAGAAAAGGGGATTAAGTGATGGAACCAATGAACATAATATTAGGATAGTGCAATCACAGACCATTTGCAGAAATTAACATACCAAAGATGCTTGTGTTTTCAAGTCTCTGATGTCAAAATTCCAAGCACTCACCCCTCTTTGGTATTCACTCTGACAATAAAAATATCATTTTATGTCCACTCTGCAGTTCAACTCGTAATTGTAAAGTATCTAGGTATGTAATAATGTCAAACTAAGGTGTTCGTCACCTGTGATATAGCTTCCTCGTCAGCAGTAGCCATTCTCTTTAGTGCAAGCTGTTGAGCATCTTTGGCCTGTCATACAGCAACCCAATCAATAAATTAAGAACAGCATAATTTCCACAAACAAGCTGAAACATAGGAATATCTCTAACCTGAAGAGATTTAACACGTGTCCAAAGAGGTGGTAAATCCGCAAATAGCTTTTTCACAGAAAGCTCAGGAGGCTTTGTATTTTTGAAACAGGAGTGTTTCAATAACTTTTCAGCAGTTGGCCTTTTTGTTTGATCTTTCACCAAACACATTGCCACCATTTCTTTAAAGGACTGGGCACAACTAAAAGTCCTCTAATTAGTTTAGTAAATATATAAACTTGCAAATGTAAAACAGAAACCTCAGAAATTCCTAGAAAACTACAGAAACATAAGAGAATACACCTAGGAAGAACACAAGTACCTTGGAAAACTTCTTATCACGGTCATAGTCAAGGCCAGGAGGTGCATTTTGAATCGTCATTAGGAGTACCTGTAACCACCAAGAATCAGAACCGTATTTAAGAACGCAAACACAGACATAAGTCAAAAAAGCAAAGTTACACACCTTCATAGGAGGATATTTTGAGAAAGGTGCATGACCATGGGCCAATTCAAGGGCAGTTATACCAAATGACCAGATATCGGCCCTGTCAAGGAGTGGCAGATAGATAAACAATCAAATAAGCTACTTTGTAAAACAGCATTTGATATGCACAACCAAGCAAATATGGTTACATTCCGATTAGAAGCGGACTAGTTGGACAACTTGTCTTCACATACATAGAATAGTGAGCTAATTTCTATATTAGACAAGGAAACAAGTAGAAACCATTTTATCTAGCATGTGCGCTAAAAGAATACACTCACTTGGAATTGTATCCATTTCCCGGCTGCAAGACTTCCGGTGCCATCCTACAGACAGAAGCAACAATTAAAACGTAAACTAATGAATACTGAGTGATGGTAAAGTACAACTAGGAAGAATTACAATAACCGACCAGCAAGGAGTACCAACAAATGTGTTTCTTGCACGTTGCCTATCACCACTGTCAAACAAGCAAGCAGAGACACCAAAATCTCCGAGTTTAATATCCCCATTGTCATCAAGGAGTATGTTACCAGCCTAGAACGAAAAAAACAACAAATTTTGAACACCTAAAACGGATGTTTGAAACATCAAGTCAAGTGAGCCAATAAAGTTCCACTCTTAACCGAACCTTAACATCGCGATGGATATGGCCTTGTTTATGAAGATAATCAAGAGCTTTAAGAGTTTCCTTCAACACACAGCATATAGCCGACTCTTCGAATCCGTCAGAATATGCAGTCTTCATAAGATGCAAACAGGAACCTTGTGCCATGAACGGCATGATAACCCAAAGACTATGGTCGACAGAAAATGAACAGAACGACTTAATAACATTCGGATGGTCTATCAAACTCATAGTCTGAGCTTCCCTCCTAATATCATCCTAACAACCCACAAAAACAAAAACCAATTAATTAACTCATACAATAAAGAGATCTAAGCCAAAAGTAAAAGAAGTTGAAGTAGACCATCAGACAAAAATGTTAACAAGCTGAAGCTTCTTGTACAGATTAACCTAATTGAGAAGCAATAAGAGATCGAGAAGAAACGAACCAGATTGCTATTGCATCGATCGAGATCCAAACACTTAACAGCGACGACTTGTTTAGTCGGGAGATAGATCGCACGATAAACAACGGCGCTAGCTCCATGGCCAACTTCTTCCATAAGTTTATAATCCTTAGGATTCACAGAGAAACCTCTCTGCTTCCCACTACCACCACCACCACCACCAACACGACCACTACCTCCCACCATCTTCTTCTTCCCTCGCCTTGCACCCAATACCGCCCTGAATCACCACCACCAAATCAATACAATTACAGGACGATCGTATCAAATGAAGAAGAAAGAGAGAGAGAGACTAGTAGTTTACTCGAGAACAAGTCGAAACCCCATAGAAATTGGATTTTTTTAATTTTTATAAGAAATAATAATTCTCTCTTTGTTTTTCACTTTCGCTGCTATATTTTCTGATCAGTTGACCGCCACGATTCTGAGAGCGAGAGAGAAGAGCCACTGTAAGCTTCTGAGATTATTACACGTGGATTCTGTTTGGTAATAAATGGCTAGAAAATGTTCTGGTCCCCTATCTACTGTTCCTCTTTAAGCTACCTCACGAGAGACCATCTCAATGCACAATTTCCACAAATGTCTTAACATAGATTTTATTATAAAATTCTAATACTCTCTCTGTTTTTCAAAGAGTGTCGTTTTGACTCTTTGCACACAAATTAATAAAACATATTAAAAGTTCCCCTAAAAATAAGTTGACTGTTCATATTCTTCTTTGTTTTGAGGTTAAATTCGGTATTTAGTATTAAAAGTTTTATTGAAAAATGAAAACGACACTCTTTGTGAAACAAAAAATTAAGTCTAAAACGACACTCTTTAAGAAACGGAGGGAATATTATATTATATGTGTCTTAAAGAGAATAACAAACCCAAAAAAAATGTCTTAAGAAAGACATTTTAGACACATTGTCTCACGATCTCCAAAAAAAATTATCATATAATACTAATATTTATTTTTTAATGATTTGTTAAGACATTTTCCTCAATATGTGCAATGGAGATATGACTTTTGTTTGGTTTCCGTTGAATTTTGGTAACTGATTAACTTTTTAACCCATGTTATATAATTTTGGTAATAAAAAAATAACTGATTTACTTCTTTTTTTTGTCCTACGCAATTTAATGAGAAAATAAATTCTGTATGGATCCATCATTCTATATGATAAAAAGTTTGAATCCGAATATTTGATTCTTTTTTCCTCGTTGTCAACTTGTAATAAGAATTTGTTTCATCTAATATTTTAGAGAAATTATATATTTATCATTATTACTCAAGCAAATATGACAACATATGAAAGTTAACATTTAAACCTGATTTGCTTACAAAAATTTAATAATTTTAAATTACATAATTGATAGTTTGACACGATTTTTGGTTTATGTCTTTATGATAAATTTCATATAAACTATGTCTTTCCAGTTTGACCCTCTTAAACGATTTTAATCTGAAAATGATGCTGTAAAAAAACTATATGTATATATATTAAAAGTGTAATAATATTTATTTTTAGGTTGCTTGTTCTACATCTTGGAAGAGCTTGGAAATGGTCTTAAGATTCTCATCTTGAAACAGATGTCCAAAGCTATAGACGCAAACGCAAATATCAAAACGCTCTGGGACACCAACACGGCGCCGTCTATTCCATGTGAAATCAGGCTTTCCCAGCTCAGCTCCAATGGCGGTCCTTTGCTTAACATACCAAGTCCTATCATACCAATTCATAGATTTGTTTTAGAATAAGACAGATCCAAATTTATACAGGTCAGAGATTGATAAATGATAATCAACGCAATCAATTATTTTACTACGAAATGATATAAAATAAATCAATCAAATCGTTGATTAATATTCTATTACTGGCAAACTATTTATTTAAACTAAGTCCAATGGCGGGACAATGATGGGTTTTCCCAGCTCACAGTTGTACACAATATAACAAGACATGAAAAGTTTTAGATCGAGAACAGTAATCAAATGTGTTTACCTTTGACAAAGCCGAAGGCCGCAACAGCTCCGGATTTAAGATGACTATCATCCAAGTCTCTTCTTACTGCATACCTGAATGTGACTCCAAACAGTGCACAGCTTGCAAACGCTATTCCGAGGGGGAGAAGAAGTTGCTCAGTGCTAGAGACTTGAGAAAGAGCAAATGGGATTTCTGCAACGGTTCCAACAGCAGCTGCAATCGCTCCCGCTTTCGCTGATTCTAGTCTCTCCTTGTCTTTATCAATCGAATAACTGTTTTCTGAGCTTCCACCAACTGCTGCGGTCTCAGCTAAGGACAAGGAGCGTTCTGCTTCCTCAACCATTGCTCTTGCCGCGACAATCTCTTGCTGGCATTCTGCAATCTTGAATTAGATATTGAATAAGATGAACATGTTTCTGTTATAGAGATTTCATTCAAGAAACTAACACTATGTTCCTTAACCCGAGGGATCAACCAAATTCATACTTTAGGAATCTTATCTAATTGATAAATCTTCACAGAAACTAAGAGAATTTCAGATTTCAAGCACAAAAAGCAACACCATAGGCACAAATCAAACTTATCCTCCGTATATAACGGACAAATCCACTGTTCCATTGAATTATAAGCAATATCTCCTCTAATATATAACCATGGCATTAAATCTATATACTCAGTGTAACCCAAGAACAAAAATGCTACCAAACTCATGATTTAGAGTAACCTAATCTACACACAAACCCATTTCCAGGAAGAAGAGAAAGAAGCTCTCATTCACCTCAGAGGCTCTTGATTGGAGCTTATTAACATAATCCTCTAGCAATTTCGCCTCCATTTCTTGCCTTTCTATCTCTACGAGCTCTCTCTTCGCAATCTCCACCCTCATCGAAGCTTTCTCCAAATCATCAAGCAAAACCTTGTTCTCTTCTCTGCTCAACAGCTCCTCTACTTGAACTCCCACAATACCGGACAGTGATTTCTTCAAATCTCCGTCGTCGTCTACGTTCTCTTCCGGTGAACTTTTGATATTCCAATTTCGAGTTCTGCGATACGGAGAACTTATCAGGAGGGTCACTGGCTTGGGGTTCAAAAGATGAATTTCCGATACGATCACCGGATTTGATTTCCATAGACACAAAGATTGCATTGTGAAACTAAGAACCATTTTTCTTATCTGCTTGCTGCTTGGCTAGGAAAGAAGAAAAAAGAAAAATGTAATAATAACGGCACGACGTTTTCCTCAAAACGACATCACTTCAGTGACGAATGTTGGCTTTTTAACATAACGGCGTGCATTGCAAACTTTAAACGTCCCACATTTCTATGTTTTCTCTACTATGGCAATGGTCATTATTCCAGTGGTTTGCTTGGACAACATAGTTGTTGGTATGCTTAGATTAGAGGCATTGGATTCCTCGTTATGATAATTATAATGTCGTGTGTTTATTTGTCAAAAATGGTGTTTGTTGGAATGATAAATATTGGTCTGAAGTCAATAACATGGAAAGCCTGTAAAACTTGATAATTTGGTTATGTGTAAAAACTAGCAAATTTACCACATTGGAAACATGAGGTGAAAGTTCTTTTTTTTTTTTTTTTTTTGTCGCCAGCATTTATAAAAAGAATTAAACCGGATGGGAAAGCCAAGCCGGTGATACAACACTAATATAACTGACACCCTGCGAATAGGTACTAGCACGCAGTGTTAGTACATCCGCTTTGGTATTGTAGTTATGGAGTACATGAAATAATGAGAAGCTGGAGAATTTACTCTTCAATCGCGTGATGTCCTCCAGATAAGTCAAGAAACTGGCAAATCCGGTGAAGAAGACACCATCCTCATGAGCTCTTGCGAATCTGTAGCGAAGACAACTTTAAGTTTATGATGATCGAGCATGCTCAGCATAGCCCAAATGAGGGGCTCCACTTCTGCATGTAGGGGTGATAGGCTGCGCTTAATGTTTCGAGCTCCCAATAGTACGCCGGTGGTGCGGTCGTCATGATACCAGCTTATACCTGAGAGATTACCGGTAGCTGTCCAAGATCCATCACAGAAACAAAAGTGCGGAAAATCGGTTAATGGAGGCACTGGGACCGCCCACTTTGGTTTGCCTCTTGAGCACCCTCCAATGAGAGAGCTTCCAATTCTGCTAAATGCACTAAGTATTGAGGATCATGATCAAAGTCTCTGAATACCTTATCATTTTGTGCTTTCCAAATATACTTCAGTGTCCAAGGGAAGGTGTAATATCCCAACCTTGGGTTATAACCCGCAGTCAAGATATTAGCTAACCATCGAATACTAGCAAGTTTGTTTCCAGTTTATACTTAGTCATATTTTTCGTTTTTATTAATAGTTGGCTTAGACTTAAGTAAAACAGAACATGCATTTCATTAAAGACTGAATCATAGGTTCTATAACAATGCTAAGTTCACATATAAGCTATTACATTGAACATAGACCTATATACCCGATCCAAACCATCATCCATTCCAGCCTTGTCCCACAGTCAGCCACATTCATTACCTACGTCTATAAGAGGAGGCGTAAGCAAAAAAATGCTTAGTGAGTACGGTCATCCCGTCACACTTAGCCACAGAAACAATATCAGAATCGTACAATCAGTTCAGTACAGTAATCCGCTCATCGAGCCAGTTTCCTAATCCGCATGACTATCTCGATATCAAGCAGCCCATCGACTTTCGATATTCAGATTGATCATCGGATCAGAACAGTCAACAGTCACACATACAATAGTCCGAGAATCACCCCTTTCCATCATACAGTTCGGGAATCATCCCTTCAATCACAGTTCGGGAATCCTCCCTTCAGTCACAGTAAAGACAATAACAATCAACCGATAATCGGATCTATGACTACGGTCACGCACTCACCTTAGCCAAACAATCGATGAACGACTTGACTATGTTGTGTTCTGACTTCTCTTGATCGCACAGACAAGTTCCCTCGACGATCACTGCACTTCTTCCCGACGGGCTCGTCGATTCTTCCCGACGAACCAAGCAATCCGACCACAAACTCTTTCTCACGGTAGTTTCTGTTTTTCTCTCGATAGTTCTCTCTTTCTGAGTTCTTCTCCGTTTTCAAGCATGAAAACACAAAGGTTTATATAGAACTTTCAATCAGATTTGTAGCTGGCCCATAGTCAATGCTCATGACGGTTACAAAGTCATTCATTGCCCAGTTTGAATGACCCATTCAAAGCTCGTCGGTTACACACATTTTTATTCAATGCTCGTCAATTACAAACATTTTTATTCAATTCTCGTCGGTTACACACATTTTTATTCAATGTCCATCGGTTACACACGTTTTCATTCAATGCCCATCGGTTACACACGTTTTCATTCAATGTTCGTCGGTTACACGCGTTTTTCCCTTGTCACGCTGAACCATCAATACTTTCCTCAAACCCATTGATAGTTTCTTCCCAAACTCGCTGTAAACTCAACTGAATCCATTAGCCAACCGATTGATCGAGACCCAGCCGATGAACACTCGGTAGTTGTAGTCTCGGTGGTCCCGACAAACAGACCAGTCCCTCGATGGTTTCCATGAATGCATCAGCAGTTTCCCCATGTTCCATCAAACACTTAGCTAAAATTACCGATGACTTAGACAAAATCATCGATCATTTCATAAACTGACATGTCCATCCGACACTTAGTCGAAATCATCGCTACTCATCTATTGATCCATTAAAACTCCCAATTATTTCCAATAATGATCTTACCCGCGGGGTACGGGCGTTACAGAAGGCCTTGTCAATCATGTCTGGCTGAAGTCGCCAAAATAAATAGTCAAAATTGGAGAAAACCGACGGCCCCGGAAAAATCCCTTGAGGAGAAAGTGTTTTCGATAGCGCACATGTTTGAACTGAGGGCGGGCATTCGAATAACGCGTGATTAATAGTTTCTGATTCTGCGCCGCAACGAGGACAAGTACCATCGCATGAGATTCCCCATCCTCGAAGCCATACGGTAACCGATAAGCAACCTGTGATGGCCTGCCAAACCAAATATTTCAGCTTTGGGGATATTTTAAATTCCATGCAAAAGCTTGCAAATCCTTAATGTGTGGACCGAAAGTGTGGTCAATGCGCTTAGACAGTGGCCCTTTTGAAAGGAGCTGATAACCTGATTTGACTGTATATATGCCGGTTTTTGTATAGTTCCACTCAAGCGTGTTAGGTTTGAACGAAAAATTGATCAGGATACTACGGGTATAGAAAATGATTTGTGGAATCATAATCGCATTTAGAAGATCTAATTTCCAGGTGTGAATAATAGGATCGATTAAATGATTGATCATGAGGTTGGGATAATAGTTTATCCCGTTACACACCACTGGCCGTGGTGAAGGATCAGATATCCTGGGGTCATTCCAAATAGATACCGAGTTTCCAGACCCCACTTGGTTGATCAACCCAACTTTGACCAAAGATCTTACCGAGATTATGCTTCTCCAACCATACGAGGGATTGAAAGCCTTGATCGAATCGAGTGGGTGTGATTTCCGAAAATACATTTCTTTAAAGACACGTACAAAAAAGTACGTGGGATGATTGATTAATCGCCACAATTTTTTGGCCAATAAAGCCGTGTTAAAATCCTCAATATAGTGGAAACCGAGACTTCCGTCCGACTTATCCTTACACATTTTGTCCCACGAGAGCCAGTTTACACCACGATGTCCATTCGACCCCCACAAAAATTTAGCAATAGCACTATTGAGGTTGGAAGTAATGGTCTTGGGCAGACGAAAACAAGACATCGTGTAAGTCGGGACCGCTGTAGCTACCGATTTAAAAAAAAACCTCCTTTCCCCCCCTTTGGAAAGAAGTTTGGAGGACCAACCATGAACCCGACTTTGAACCTTTTCCTTGACAAAAGAAAAGACTTTTGTTTTCGAGCCACCCAGACTCTCCGGGAGACCTAGATAGGTTCCCATTCCTTCTAAATTTAATATGCCCAAAAGTGATTGTGTGGCCTCACGCGTCGCTGTGTTAACCTTATGGCCAAACTGGACTGAGGGTTTGACAAAATTAATTTGATGTCCCGAAAATTTTTCATAATCATTTAGGAGACCCAAGATGAACATTCCTCGGTTGAGGCTTTACAAAAGAAAAGACTATCGTCAGCAAATAGAAGATGCAAAACTGGGGGAGTGGCACGGGCCACTTTAAGACCTGTAAACCGCTTATCCCTCTCTAGTTTCCTAATATTTGCAACTAAAGCCTCCGTGCGTAAAATGAATAAAAATGGTGACAAAGGGTCTCCTTGCCGAAGCCCCCTTTGGTGAGTAATGCTCCCATAAGGTTGGCCATATAGGAGTACCTGATATGTAACTGACGAAATACACCCCAAAATCCAGTCAACCCATAATCGTGCAAACCCCAATTTTAATAAAAGTTGCTCGATAAATGTCCACTCTACCCTGTCAATCGCCTTACTCATATATGTTTTTATCGCCATGAACTTGCCTTTACAGGAGTTATTTTGTTCGTAAGGCATGAAACATCTCCTGCACGAGGAGAATATTATCCGAAATTAAACAGCCGGAGAAAAAAGCCGATTGAGTTTCCAATATTAGTGACGGAAGAACTAATTTCAGGCGCTCAGTGAGCAATTTGGAGATAATTTATAGCCCACATTACAAAGACTAATCGGCCTGAACTCCGAAATCTGAGTCGGTCTTTCCTTTTTCGGGATAAGACAAATATTGGTCATATTCAACTGCGGGTCAATTTGACCCTTTTGCATAAAGGTATTCACTAGAATGACGAGATCCGATTTGACCATAGACCATGAGGTTTGATAAAACAAGGCCGTCGTACCGTCTGGACCGGGCACTTTCTCCGGATGCATCTTAAAAAGGGCTTTCCGGATTTCCTCCTCCGTTGTTGCGGCCGTAAGAAACTCATTCATATCCCTCGTGATGGATGATGGGACCTCGCTTAGAAACCATCGAGCTCAACTCGCGAGGTGGTCGAAAAGATATCACTGAAGTAGTTGACAACCACTCTCTCAATATCTTATTCCGACGTTACCCAAGAGCCAGAGGAGTCAGTAAGACCTATGATGCGATTGCAAGCCTGACCCTGCAGTGTTTGGGCATGAAAATATTTTTTATTGTTGTCTCCCTTTTTTAACCATAAATTCCGACTTTTTTTGTTTCCAGTAGAGCTCCTCCTCTTTGTATGCCTCTGTAAGCTGACGTTTAGCTTCCACAAGATCATCTTGTGTCCTTGTACCGAATCATTCCTCCACCTAGAAATTTTCCGACAGAAATTTATGATTTTATCCATTAATGATGAATGCCCAAGGTCCGCGCCACCATTCCAGCCCTCCGCAATGATGTCACTAAGTTCGGGTCACCGGGTCCACCGTTTATCAAACCGAAATTGCTTCCGTTCATGAGGTATCCATCGTAGCTAAAAGTGGTCGATGATCCGAGTCGATCATTGCTAAATAATCGATGAACGAAAAGGAGAAACGAGCATGCCAATCGCCATTGGCCAATGCCCGATCAAGATGACATCGAATAACCATTTTGTTCGGACGACCACACAACGACCATTGGTTACCCAAATAAGGAAATTCGAGTAGACCGCACGTGTCAATCATCACATTAAAAGGGATAAAAGAAGAAGCTGGCCGCATAAATCCTCCTTGTTTTTCATGGCTACCAGTTAATTCATTAAAATCCTCAATTAAAAACCAAGGCGCGTCTCGCGAAACACTAGTCCGTGTCAAGCGTTCCCACACTTGTTCCTTATTCTTTGAAACAGGATCACCATAGATAAATGATAAGTAGACAATTTTACCTTTAATCGTTGCTTGAATATCAATAAATCTATTATTAGCAAATAATATTTTGACATCAAAATCTTTATTATAAAATAATGCAAGACCGCCACTACAACCGTTCAGATCAACCGTGTACAAATTATTGTAACCAAAATGTAATTGAAATTTTTCTAAAAAATGAAAGTCTTCTTTTGTCTCGGAGAGAAACAAAAACTCCGGCTTGTATCTCCACCATAATTCCCGAAGATAGCTTATTGTTAAATGATTCCCAAGTCCTTGACAATTACAGCTAAGAATCCGCATAATCAGACATGATTATGTTTAGTGGAACCTTTACCCACCGCCGGGTACAAACCTTCACCGATCTTAACTCCCGATGTCCATGAACCTATTCGTGGCGACCCAAGAGCTTGAAAGAGACGCTTCTTTGAACTGACCCCTGAAAGAAATTGTCCAGCTTTAACAAGTTTCTTACGGACTAAACTTGTGTCCCTACCGACCTCAGAAACAACCGGATCCGTAACCAAGGAATCAATGACAGCGACATTCGGCAGAAGGACCTCGTTGTCCTTTTCTAAACCATCCTCCGGTTCTTCAGAAATTGCCTCCAAGCGAGGATTCTGAATAGGTGAACAATGAGTAACATCACTTTAATCAAGAACATGTGTTATTTTGTCTAACAACAGCCCTTGTACCTCATTATCAAGCATGCCATCTTCACAAAAAACACTGTGGTCTGTCTCTAGAGCTAAACCAGAACCCAATGCATCATGATGTTGTGGGAGACCAGTAATCACTCCTGTCGGTGCAATGTCCACTGCAGACTGATTTTCTGTGACCACCACGGTCCCTATAATCTCACCAGGTTCCTAATGTTCAGTCAGAATAGGAACCTCCGTATGAGTCGAAGACTGAGACTGTGATGTCTCAATGACCACCTTTGGCACCAGATAATAAGCCTAATTAGCCTTTAAACCTCTTGGCCCATGTCGTTGTTTCGAGTGAGACCTGTAAGAATGGACTGATGTGGAACCCTGGTATGATCCTGACCGCGATGTTTCACCCCGCGGATGGGGCTTTTGCCCATATTTATCCTTCCTGGACTTTCTGTAGTTTGGACCGCTCTTTCCATATTAAGAATGGAGTTCTCGAGAAGCCTGAGAACCCCCAGAACTATCCTTGGCATTGCTATCAAGAAAGCAATCCTATTGACCGGAGAATTCCAATGCACACTTTGCCGAGCGTTCACCATTAAGTTCCTGAATAGCCGATATTAAGACTGCTCCCTTAAAACTGAGAGCACCAGCGTGCTGCATTTGTGGAGTAGACTCGGGAACATCCTCCTTCACTGTCTTATCCGGATTAAAAGGACAGATTGTCACATCATGAGATAAGCTGTTACACAGCTCGCAACAACCAAAGAGTCCCTCATAAAAAAAGATAAGATCTCGCTTCACGCCTGCTAAGATAATGGGGGATTCCAAGTGGAGTGGCTTGAAACCATCCACAGTAACCTGGATCCGCCCACCATCGAGATCAAGCCCCTTGTAAGTCCCAAGAGCATCCGCAATACCTATAAAGGTCTGCTATGCCCAGTAATGTAGAGGAACTCCCTTGACTTTAATCCAAAAGGTAATAGCGGATGGATAAATCACATGCATCACAGGTTCCCACCTTACCAAAGAGAGTATCCAGTGATCGAAATGGAAAGGTTCCATTTTGGGAATCGCCAGAATGTCTTCTTCGTTGTCGAAGTCAAACTGAAAAACTCTCATACCCAGGTCCGTACCGGCCACTCTATCCACAACATTCCATATCCAGGGAAGCATATTTAACAGATTCCCAATGTCCTGTTTTTTTTTTTTTTGTTCATACACCGCCCTATGAGGGTCTTGGAATAGCCAGTGATAAGTGAAGAGTTATCAAAGGCATGAATGGTAATCCGTAGATGGTCTGGGCCACCCTTTGTCTCAGCAAGGAGGAGACTTTGAATCATACTGAAACAGGCACCGAGATAACCAAGAAACAAACCGCTATAAGAAAATTGGAGATAAAAGACAATCTCACTATCAAGCTTTGTGATACTTGATATGAAAACCTTCCCTTGACCCTTATATAGGAACACAAGATTGAGTGAGGGTAGACAGTCAGATCCCGAGAGAAAGGCTGTAGTCAGAGCCCTTAACTTCAGGAGGATCCCCGCAGAAAAATATGAGATTGTACTTTCCACAATCCAACTCGTGATTGAGGAGAATTCCCACAGATCCGCCTCTTGGTAAAGAAACAGTAAGTTTCCTCATCCAAAACCTGTGAGTACTCAAACACGCAAAAGTACTGAGAATAACCTGTTGAACCAAACCAAATATCCCCATAGAAACTGAGACCATACCAAATGTATAGTGGCAAAACAAATCAACTAGAGAACCAAGTGGGGGACGAAAAAACCATAACACCCAAAGATAAAAAAACTGAGGCGTTGACCTACGCCGGTTCCTCTACAGCCAACCTGTATAGCAAAGAATTTAGAACCCAACAAAATGGAATCAGAGAAGGATCTTCAGGAATTCCCGGAATTCAAATGGACATACTAACCGAACAAACTTCAGGAGCATAAAGATCGATACCAGCAAAGGCTCTGATGATATCCGAATAGAATCAGGTAGCAAATAAATTCACAAGGTCAAACCTGACCAGGAACCATTGCCATTCAAACAAAGATCCCAATCCATGAGATAACCACAAACGAAATCCATTACCTAGAACCATAGATCGGGGTCCGATATCACCCAAAAAAAACACGTCGGAGTAAGAACATTTGGAAGTTCTCTTCTCCGATCTGTATGAGCACAAAGGATCCCTCCATGCCCCTTTTATCAAACAAAGATAAACAAAGGAAACCTCTGAGGACCATAAGACCCGATCTATTACCGCCGCCAAATCTGAAGGAGGTTTCAGCATCAGAACCCAGTCGTCATCGTTGTAGCCATCGTTTTTTTTTCTAGAGAGAGTTTTTACAACCTGCATTTCATCGTTGTCCTCTTGTTTATATATGGAGAAGCAAAACATACACTATAGTGTATTAGAGAAAGTCTCATACTTTTGTGTGGACCATAACGAATAAAAAATGGGTCGAGCTGCAACTGGGTTTGGATTAGGATTAAGATTTGGTTAATGGATATTAGGCCCAATAGTCTATATCTTTAAGGCCAAATATTTTTTGTGATTCATTTGTTTAATACAAAAAAAACAAAAAAAAATGGTAAACTAGTTGTGTCAAATAATATAAATCAAAGATTTTGTTTACGTTATTGGTTTTTGGGTTTGAATATAAAATCAGTGATATGTTGCATTTTAGGTCCTTTTTCGTTGTTGTTTTACAATTGT
>OVAP01001171.1:0-25982 GCA_900406295.1 Aurinia saxatilis | reverse complement strand
TATCAAACAAGAACATGACACAAAAAGCAAAGAAGCTCACATGTGGTCTCTTAACTCAAAGCTTTACGCAGTTCAAGAACGAGTTTAATAACCATCATTGCAACCACAGTGACGACTTCAATGGAATCTGGTGCGATAAGGTGACGGGTGCTGTCACAAAGCTTCAGCTCCGAACCTGCCTAAGTGGAACTCTGAAGCCCAACAGTAGCCTGTTCCTGTTTCATCAGCTCCGCTACCTTGATTTAAATCAGAACAACTTCACCTCCTCTTCTCTCCCTTCCGAGTTCGGAAAGCTCAACAGATTAGAGGTTTTATCTCTTTTCTCTAATGGCTTCATTGGTCCAGTTCCTTCCTCATTTAGTAACCTAAGTCTGCTTTCCATTTTAGACCTTTCCGAAAATAAGCTCACTGGTAGTTTCCAGTTTGTGCGGAGTCTAAGTAAGCTCACAGTTTTACGACTTTCTCAAAATCACTTCTATGGAACTTTGAATTCCAACCATAGCCTCTTTGAGTTGCACCACCTCACTTACCTTGATCTCAGTGACAACAACTTCACCTCCTCTTCACTTCCTTATGAATTAGGAAATCTCAGCAAACTAGAGGTCTTANGAATTAGGAAATCTCAGCAAACTAGAGGTCTTATCCCTTTCCTCTAATGGCTTCTTCGGTCAAGTTCCTCCCACAATTAGTAACCTAACCTTGTTAACTGAGTTGTACCTTGACACTAACGAGCTCACTGGTACTTTCCCGCTTGTACAAAATCTAACCAAGCTCTTCACTCTAATACTTTTTGATAACCACTTCTCTGGAACCATCCCTTCTTCTCTCTTTTCTATGCCTTTCTTATCATATCTTGAGCTTTGGAGAAACGATCTCAACGGTTCTTTTGAAGTTTCGACTTCATCAAGGCTAAAGCGTTTGTACCTAGGTCACAACCATTTTGATGCAAAAATCTTAGAGCCTATCTCAAAGCTCATCAACCCCAAAGAGCTCGACCTTTCTTTTCTAAACACAAGGTACCCAATTGACTTAAGTCTCTTCTCCTCTCTCAAATCTTTGTTGCTTCTGGATCTTTCCGGTGTTAGGATATCTCAGGCTAGTTTAAGTTCGGATTCATACATCCCATCGACCCTGGAAGCGTTGCGTTTAAAGCAATGCAACATCACTGATTTCCCTAACATCTTAAAGACCCTTGAGAATTTGGTGCATATTAGCTTATCCAAAAATAATATCGGTGGGAAAGTCCCTGAATGGATATGGAGCCTTCCTCGCCTCAACTCAGTGTTTATTGATGGTAACTTGTTATATGGCTTCCAAGGTTCGTCGGAAGTTTTGGTGAATTCGTCGGTACAAATCATAGTTATGCATTCAAACAGCTTTGAAGGAGCACTTCCGCAACTACCACTCTCTATCAACTTCTTCTCCGCACAAGCAAATAATTTCATAGGCAATATACCTCTTTCAATCTGCAACAGAAGCTCGCTTAGTGTCCTTGATCTAAGCTACAACAACCTCACCGGTCCACTTCCTCCATGTCTGAGTAACTTCTTCTTTTTGAATCTCCGGAAGAACAAATTTGAAGGAAGTATTCCGGACAAGTTTTATGTTGATGCACCTCTACAAGCACTCGACGTTGGCTACAATCAATTAACCGGAAAGCTTCCAAGGTCTCTGCTAAATTGCACATATCTACAGTTCCTAAGTGTGGACTACAACAGAATTAAAGATAGATTTCCTTTCTCGCTGAAGGCTTTACCGAATTTGCAAGTCCTTCTACTCAGCTCAAATAAATTATATGGTCCTGTATCTTCTCCAAATCAGGGTCCTCTAGGCTTTCCCGAGCTGCGGATACTTGAGATAGCTGGTAATAAATTAACCGGAAGCTTGCCTCCAAATTTTTTTGTTAATTGGAAAGCAACATCACTCACGATAAATGAAGATGTGGGTCAATATATGGTATTTAAAAAGGTTATATACGATACATATTACCTCACCTATCGAGATTCTGTAGATTTACCACATAAAGGTTTATTTCCTATGGAGGAGAAGATCCTTACTTCCTACGCCACCATTGATTTGTCTGGGAATAGACTTGAAGGGCATATTCCGGAATCTATCGGTCTCTTAAAGGCAGTGATTGCACTCAACTTATCGAACAACGCCTTCACAGGTCATATTCCTCTATCTTTGGTCAATCTTATGAAGCTCGAGTACCTAGACCTATCAGGTAACCAGCTCTCAGGGAATATTCCTAATGGACTCGGAAGCCTCTCGTTTTTGGCATACATAAATGTGTCTCACAACCAACTAAAAGGTGAGATACCACATGGAACACAGATTATGGGACAACCTAAATCGTGCTTTGAAGGAAACGCAGGGCTCTGTGGTTTTCCTCTCCAAGAAAGTTGCTTTGGAACTAAAACGCCGCCACCAGCAAAAGAATATGAAGAAGAAGAAGAAGAAGAACAAGTGTTGAACTGGAAAGCAGTGGCAATATCGTATGGTCCTGGAGTGTTACTTGGATTGGCAATAGCACAACTCATTGTTTCATACAAACCGGAATGGCTAGTCAAGATTATCGGTCAAAACTGTTAAGAATATCTATCTTTGGTATTGTATTAAAAGACATTCCTTAGGTTTGTTGTATCTTTCTAAGATTCAAAGCTCTGGAAGTATGCATATATTCTCACAACTTTTGCATAGCAAGAATGGAAAAAAAAAAAGCGTAGAGATAACTTACATATGTGCTAAACAAGTAACGGATGACTTACATGGTAAGAAGAATATTCAAACATGTTTCGTCCAATTAAACGTCCTTCAACATAATAGACATGTTGAAACGAACAAAAGAAAATAAATTGTTGAAACTAACACAATTTGAATAAAAATTGTCAATCGGTGGTGAGAAGGACGGACGTACTTCTTCTTTACGGGATAGTTGCCCGGGAAATCAAGGGATTTGATACATCTTTTGATACCTGCGGCCAATAACCTGTAACCGATAAAAGCAAACTCCAATCTCGCTACCAATTGACAATACATGTAACACTTAACACACATTATATATTAGACATCAATTCTAAAACTTAACGATGTGGGATGTCGGCATGTTTATAGATTTTCGATTACAACTATATTGGGCCTTATGATGGGCTTCTACCATAAGTTCGAGCGCACCGAGTTTATGAGAGAGTTGACGATTATTATTGAAACTCTGCTGGAATTACAATTTTAGATGCACCATCTTTAGAATGATGAGAAGGGATATAAAATCTAAAAAGTGAAATTACACAACAAATGCGGAAATTTTACCCATAAAATGTTGTGACTCCGAATCACAAGCAACATAAACATTTTGAGTTGTTCTAGATGTGAGTCAAAAATGTTTAACATTCAATCTGTAGAATGTTAAGAATCAAAAGGAGACAAACAAAGAGTGTGAAGGGGTTATTAGTCCAACAATATGTATGTACTTCATATATCTATTGGGTATATAAATTACCAAAATTACCGAGTATCTTATAAATTTTCTTGATGGAGGTTTTCATAAAAGGAATCCAATGTGTAACTCACCATTAATCCAATTTTTTCAATAAAACACTCCTGCAATGAGGTTTCTCGTATCTCACTGAAGCTAGGTGTAGTCATTATGCTGCTCAATTACATAGCTAGGGTCTGTTTTGGCTATCCATGGTTATGACTTCGTAAGCAACTTTTAAACTGTGACGATATTTTCATGACGGCGACAAATGGAGAGTAAGATCTTTCATCATCACGTGTAACTGTAAAATGATTTATACAAACCTATTAAGGAGAGACTCACTGTGCCAACCTATTGTTAAGATGACCATTTTATTTAAACAGGCCATAGAGCTCCATATTGATAATATTCATCTTATGCTTTAGTTGTCTACAAACTCTTCGGTGGTATAATAACTCAGCCATATGATTGATCAGATGTTCCACCTTACCAATTGAAAGACTGTTTCGTACTGTTTTTTTTTTTTTTTTACGAATTTAATATGAAATCAAGGAGCACTACAATGATGTCAGAGAGAATATGGAGGCTTGATGTGAATGTAAGACCCTTTACTCGATAAGATGGATGGTCAAGAAAAGGGTCAGCCAGATGCCGAAGCTGTTCCATGATTCCGTCTTGATGTCTTAATCTGAAAAAATCTCATTTTTTTGCCATTGTGGCTCCGTTCCAATCTGATTTGATAAGGATATTTGGCAGTGAAAATTTTCATCCACGTTGTTTATGTTTGGCCTAAGTATGTGACCTCAACTTTAATGATGAGGGAGCAAGTTTAAAATGTTTATTCAATAAATAACATTTAACAAATACCAAATCCATAAACTTTGAAGAAATTTTTCACATCAATTTCAAAGTATACTCGCTAAAATCATCATTTTCTCTATAGGATGCATATTCTGTTTTCATCTCTTTTTGTGTCAAATTATTCCATGACCAATAATAAACTTGTAGAGTTAATACAAGCTTTGAAAAAGAGTTTCAACATTAAAGCTTGTCAAGTTTATACAAGTTTCGAATCATGTGTAGTTGATTTTTCAATGTGAATTACCATTGTAGTCAAATTAAATACCATCTCTTTTCAAGAGTTAAACTCTACAAACAGATTTGAATGGTTGGAGAGAAGAGAAAGTAATAGAAAATTCGTTCGTGGTACACGAACACAAAGAGCATTACAACTTACATAAACATTAAAAAAAAATTAATTACATATCACATAGAATAAAAAAAAATACATATCATATAAGCTACCCTAACTTTACCAAGAACCTGACTAAACTTTTGCATATCCTCGAATATATATAGATTATATATCCGCATACTTCCAAAGATCAGACATTAGATGTTCAGAATTTTCCGTTATATTGTATTATCAACAGCTATGTTGGACTTAGAGATCTGAAAATTTTGAACACTTATATGTGATCCGTTCGCTTGGAGAGAAAAATCACAAAATCGTGTTGTTTCATCTGAAAACAGAGACGAGCCGATGAAACAAACACATGAATGGTGATCTAGACAAATGATACACATCATCGATAAGATCGAGAACCCAAGACGATGAGGTGGTATAAAGCAAGAATCTGAATGAGATGGAGTTGCAGATCGTACTTGAAGAGCTTGACGGCGCTTGTGTTTCTTTTTCCTTTTTAATGTTAGCCTTGGCCATTTAGGTTAGAGTGTATACTGAGTGAATGGGGTTTTTAACTTTATATAGGCAGTACAAGGTTTGCCCTATTCGATTTTTGTTTGGCCTTTTAGGGTAATAACTGGGTCACACACCACACGGGCTCGCTATATTTTGTGAAAATACTATCAAATATAAATGTATGTTTTGTAAAAACTGTTACATTCCTATAAGTTTTTACAAAGTACAGACCCAAAAAGTAAATAGCCCAAAGAAACCAAAGGTAGAGAAAGAAAATACAAAACAAAAATTATGTACCAAAAATGTAGCACAAAAGCTAAGAGCTTCCCTTCTTGCTCAAATAAACCTGTTCCAAACAATTTAAGATGTTCAATTTCATTTTGATTTGGAAATTTGTTGTGAAATTTATATATGTTTTTTTAGAGTAATTGTCAAGAATTAAAATAACTTGGCAAATTAGTTCTTTTATGTTTTGAGTGCTCCTAGGAGGTGTCGCATAGTGTTCCATGAGTGCTCTTTTTTTCTTACGAATTCTCTTAATCTTATACCACCACTTTACAGTTTCTTTTAGGTAACTAAGAACTTCAGTTATTACATAACAACCATATGATTATTATCCTGCTGTAGAATACAGAAGAACCAAAAACGAGCATATGAATCAGCAGGGCAAAACCAAACACGAGAGAGATACATAGAACACAGTCAAAGAGTTAGGAAAGAAGAGAAACCCCACTTGTATATATATATATATTTAGTCTTTCTTCTATTAGCTACTGTTCTGAGAAAAGTGTCCTTCGCCTTCCTGACTTGGCTTGCACACGGCTAGTCTCCGAATGCACAATTTCATTCACCAGATCCTTGAAGATTAGCCTCTCCACATCCAGCACCAATCCTGAGATTTCTCCACTGTAGTCTACCCAGTTACCAGACATCATTACATCTTCTGCAAGTATACTTTTCAGGAAGTCGTCTTCTTCCTCTAACAAGAAGTTTTCTGACCTCTTTATGGCTTCCTTTTGCAGTGTTTCTACCGATGAACACAGTTCTTTCAAAAGCTGTTGCGCACTCACGGCTTTCTTACTCATCTTAGCAGATGACTTCATCAATGGATTTGTCGCAGCTTCTACCAAAGCTAGTTTCTCCACAAGAAGTTCATTAACAGTGTCAAACACGAGTTTGCGGTCGAGCTTCGCCTTGTTCAGAACCTTGCTTTCCTCTTTGTGTAACAGATGTGTAGTGCTGCTTCCTTTTGTCTGCTCAAGAACAAAGAACAACTCTGGGTTGATCGGGTGGCCTGACGGGTGTAGTTGAAATGTTGTTAATCCCGAGCCAAGATCCCGGAGGAGAAGACCTGAGGCTAATAGAATTTCGGATATGTATCTGTGATCGGTGGTTGGGTCTGCGTTCTCACAGAGCGATGCAATGTAATCTTGGCTGGCTTCATCATGGCTAGAGTTCAGTCGTCTGAGCTTTTGAACCAAGTGCTCAACATTCTGAAGCTTCTTGCGGTTGATCTCTGGCGAAAAGCTAGATGTGGTTTCTGAGAAACTGTATGCTGGATTCCACTGGTCCTCACCGTGTTCATCACCATAATCATGAGCAACATTACCTATCACATGATCAATTTAGGAAACTTAACATCCAATCGTTGCATTGAGAAAAATAGGAAGAGACAAAACTTTCTAAAACTAAGCAAGCTAAAGACAGATGCAAGAGTTCGAACCCGCTGGTCATAAGATTTTAAACGGACTTTGATATTTTCAATCATCCATGCCAATATTTTCAGTGCTGTGTGATGACTATTAGAATATTAGAGTTAGAATCCGTCTGCTACCTTGTGTCTTCACAGGAGATGGTTCAATCTCTGTGTAAACTGAGGCGTCGAGAACAGAAATAGGACTTGGATGTTCCAAAGTAACTACTGAAAGGTTTGCTGACGATCCATCTTCGCTAAATCTTGGACTGGATCTCTGACAAAAAGAAAAAAAAACTTGTGAGAACTATCAACTCAATCTTTTCACACCAAAAAACTAGAAACCAATGAGGCACAGAACTCACATTCTGCATTAAGTTCGAAACTACAGCTTTGGCTGCCTCGATGACAGATGTACTTTTACCACAATCCGCTTCAGTTGCTTGTTCTACACAAGCAGCAGCTTCTGCATCAGATTGTGTACACATTTCAAAACTTGACATCCTAGTCTCATAGCTTGTTTGACTAAGATGGTCATCACTTTGCTGCGAACTCTTCTGAGCAGTGGGCCTACGTCTACCACCGGGAGAAGTAGATTCTGTGGGTTGTCGATTTGACATTTTTCTTGATTTAGTAGAATCAGATGGAGGAGTAGGTGGCCGTGAACGTTTGTCATAGTCAAGCTTCTTCTGCTGCAATCTTGGACTTACAGATCCTGAACCCTTCGAAGTACTTTCTTTGGCAACCTGATGAGGCTTTTTTGATGAAGGCCGCACATTTCTGCTGTCAGATTTCTTATCAACAGAACTGGTACATGATTCAGCTTTTCGGTTTCCAGGACTAGAATCTTTAGTCACCCGTTTACTACTTGTTGAAGTTCCTTTATCATCAGGTTTTTCTCTACGGATCTTATTAAGGCCAGATAGGCTGTGAATGGGAATAAGGGACGCCGCAGGAATACCAGCCTTTTCAACAAGTTTGGCAGGTTTCATTATCACAATTGGGGACTGATATACCTGGTTAGATGAAGATGAAGAAGACGGGACTCTCGTTCTAGATGGCATTGCTTGGTTGGAAGTTGCAGAATGTGCTCTTTCATAATCTCTTTGAGCAGCCACGTTTGAGGATTGTGGTTGTTTTTCATGTTCCAGGAAACCCTTTGATCGCATCGCTTCTAATATTTGTTTAAGAGCTCGCAGATCTTTTCCCGAATGTTTGAACTCAAGATCATTCAATCTCCTCTCCATTTCACTGTACACAGTAGGAGAAAAATTAGGTGCCTCAGACGGTGCTGCTTTCACAGGAATGCTAGCTTGCTTCTGCAAAACTCGGTTTCTATCAGCTTGCTTCCACGGAGCTGGTTCAATGGGGGGTCTTGAACTCGATAGCGGTTTCATAACAAAGTCAGAGTTTCTCCATCTTGGAGAAGCCGGGTCCTTTCCTAAGCTTCTTGGTGAGCTAGGAGAAAAACGGATGGAACGGTTCAGATTTTTCTCCCTCAATGATCTTGAGAACGGGTCGTTGTTATTGTCTAAATTTTCACTTCTGTTTGAACCAAACTGATGGATGTCTCTACCCACTGGAGAACCCGGCAATGTCTCCAAGCCCATGAGCTTTGCAACAACACTAGGAGGACGTTTCGAGTTGCTGCTTGAACTTCCACTAAAACTTTCAGAAGGCTTACCTGATTTAAGATCAGCACTGGAGTTTTGCATCACTCGTTCTCTATTATCCAACGAAAGCCTAGGCAACTCTTTCAACCTCTGTCTGGATTTCATTCTATCGTGAGAATCCACGGAGTAACGAGGTGCATCTCTTGCTCCTACCTCATTATAATGTTGAGGTGTTGTTTCTCTAAGTTTGGCTAGAAATCTGAAGGACTCACTGAGATCAGCAGGTGTGGATTGCTTCGAACCATAAGGCCTTGGAGAATCCTCTCTTCTACCACGTCTAACCACTTCTTCTCTCGTCATTGGAGTCTTAACCGCAAGCCCTCTAGCTTCTTTGTACATAGAGTCTCTCACAACATCTCTGAGGTCAAGTCCCAGATATGAAAATCCACTCCCTTCGTTCGCTTCAGGATCACTTGTAGGAGATTCAGGAAAATTGGCTCGGTCATAGGCAGAAGAAGCTTCAGGTTGAACTCCTCTAATATTGACCTCAGAAGACGATTGGGAGGAAGAGCACGAAGATGAGAAAGAAACTCTAGATGATTCTGTAGATACCCTTTGCTTCTCTTTTACATTTCCACCAATGTTTGAATCCTGAAACTGCAATGCAAACAGCCTTAGCATCTTACAGAAAAACATCGGTATGAATGAATCGTAGATCACCAGAGAATTAACTTACAGTCTCTTTTGTTTGGTAAATTGTATCGACAGAATCTCTCTCAAAATTGACACCATTGGCATTTCCACTTCCTGCAAGTCAAACTCAAATTTATCACATTTGGTAGGAAACTTGATGAGCCTGCCTAAGGTTAACAAAAGTCAAAATCTATGGCATCAAATAATGGAAATGTAAATCTAACCAAAAGATTTGAAAGATCAACACAACTGAGAAAGAAAGACCAAAATCAAAACTTTGAAATGTCACCGAATGTAACAAGACCTGGCTAATGAAAGATGCAGAGCCAAAACAAGAATATAGAGAAGAAAAAGACATTATGAATTAAGAATTACACAAGTGAACATATACGAGTCAACGACTACTACACACGAAACAATAGAGAGAGCAAAACAGAGTGTTTAAAAATATAAAAAATACCTAAAGTAAGAGCTTTTCGCCGGCCAGTAAGAAGATGGTGACGATCAAAGACTTGAAAAATCCCATTCATACAACCAATTTGCTTCTGTAGATCTGCACTATCATCTGCCAATGAATGCAAAAGCTTCGCAGCCATTTCTCCCGCAGAAAGTAAAAAGGAAAAAAAGACGTGTTCTTCTTTTTGGCTTCTTTCGTCCTTTTATTGATTGATTACCAAAGTCCCTAACTTTTTGCCTCAATGATGAGTTTAGAGAAGATAACTTTTCAAGCTTTCTCCATCACCAACAGTAACCACCATTAAAATCATAACGAGAATGACGCACCTTCCATATTCATATAACTTCCCCAAATTGTTAGCACCTAAATTGTTATCTTCAGCTAAATTAAAGCAAACTACGGATCTAAAACGAAGAAAGGATAAAACTTTACAAATCTAGATTCCCAGATTCCTCTGTAAAGACAAAAAATGAGAAAAACCCTTTTGGTAAATTGGATCCAATCTTACAAGAATCTAAACAGACACAAGTGTTGTCTCTTTTGTCTGAGAATGTGAGTTAGAATCTGTAGAACCAATGAGAAGAAGAAGAAGGAGAAAGCAACCGACAAAATCAAGAAAGGAACAAAGGAATTTTAAGGTAGAGATCCAAGAAGAGGACTAAATGTTTGTACTCTTCACTGGTAACTGCTCAGAGAACAAACCGGAAATACAGCCACCACATATGGCTTATTGGGAAACTGGAACGATTCTTTTTTTTTTCTTTTCTTTTGAGAAAATATCAATGTAGTTAGCAAAATAAAAACCAAACCAAACTGCTCTTTAGTTTTTGTCCCAAAACCCAAGAAGTTTTTAGATTATCTCTGATTTCATTAATTAAAAGTAAGAAATGAGAGAGGCTGTGTGTATGTGTGGGACCGTATGTGTGTGGAGATACAGAAGCTCTCCATCTCACAAAAGCATGTGAGAGAGTGGATCTTGTTTTACTTCCTACATGTGACTAATGTCAGGTCATCAAGCTATCCATAGAATGATTCATTTTTCTTTCTTTTTTTTCTGTCACCAAATCTTATACAAAGATTCTGGTTTTGAATATTGAAATGCTAGAAAGGTTACAATATTTTTGCTTCATAAATTCATACTACCAAGCACAACTTTTCCCATGTATAATCATTTTTGTGATGTTTCAATCTATTTTCTGTTTTTAAAACATATCCATGATTTTTCTTTCATCATTTAGAATCTATAATGTTTTTAAAAGAAAAATTAGAATTTACGATGTTGATGGAAATCATTTGGATTATTTTTAACTAGCGGAAATTAATAGCCACTCAATCAAACACACAAATTTACCAAAAATAGAACTTAAAGCAAGGAAAAATTACAAAAATACACACACAAAAATATCAATACTAGTCAAAAATAATAATCAACATAAACAAATTAAAACGATGAACTCTAAAAAAATTTCAAATTATGCTTTAAGAAAATTGCAGAAATAATAAAATCAAACATTTATGTTCAATGTTTTGTTGGAATAGTAAAATCACTTGTATTGCATTAAACTATGTTTGAATGCACATAATAATACAATGACAAAATTAATACAAATCGTTAGACCATATATATTGGTCTATATGTATTTTATTATTCTATATTATTTTATAGTTAAAAGATATCATAATAAAATATTTGAATGCCGTATTTTGTGTTTGGATTTCTCCAAAATGTCAAAATGTATGCTTCTTAATTAATAACGCATATATTATGTTCCGGTGAAACATTTGATCACAACACTACTAACTGGGGACACCACCGACAAAAATCATTGTCACGACCATCATAGAAATGAAAGAGCCAATTGTGTTTCGGTTTAAAGTTAGAGATATAAATCTACCAATTAGAAGGAAAATATCGTAATTTGACTTTAAATTTGCCGGTGAGGTCACGGGTCTGCCTGCATTAAATACAATCCGCAAAGGTAAGTAAAATACAAAAAACAGAAACAAAAATTGTGTAAACATCTTATTTCCGCAGTTTACCTAAATTTTCTACTGATTATTTAAGAAGTTGTCCTTTTCTTGTTCTTTATGTCGAAAGAAAATTTGTCTTTTTATGTGTGTCCTTTTGCTTTATAAAATCACTCACGTCGAGATGTACCCATTTTCTTTTGCCATCTCAACACCTTATTCTTGTTCTCCTTTTCTCTTGTCATTTTCCACTCCATTACTAGAAAAATTGACAACCATATACTTTATGTTTGGCTTTTTGCTCCCAAACCAAAAAAAGAGAGGAAGAAATTACCATAAGTAACGATAAATATCTCATATACCTAAAATTATCACCTATTGACAAAGGAAAATGGTTTTATAAGCTTTTAGTTAGATCTTTAAGAAAAAAAAAAAAAAGAGAAAAATGATCAGATAGCTATTTTTGATTGCTTTTATGATGGAGTGATAGTAATAATATGGTTTATAAAAAGTGATATTATTTTAGTGGTTAATAATAAATTTATTTAAATTAGGTACCATTATGCCTAAGATTAATTTTTACTGTCTACAAAATGTGAGAATTATGCTAATTGACCGGTCAATTATGACTATATATTGACAAAATTAACTAGGGAGAGGGACACAACTTGTCCATAGTATTGATCAATTAGGAGTCTTAGGCACGGATCATTGATAGACATACGTATTTCACTTTGATAATTCATAAAAGAATTCATGTATAATTTTGAGATTGGGGTGAATTTACGACTAAGGTGATGGAATTGTTTGGCGGTGGTGGTATCCGGCGAACTACTACATTACATTATGAGTTGGAGGTTTTCATTTCGGCAATAGAACCTATTACGAAGAAAATTTATCATGTTTCTTTTTCCAGATAGATAGTTTGAAGTAATATTATTCAAACACCGCTAGATTAGTTTACTTTTGATATCTTATTAGACGTCCGCAAATTTAAAGAACAATTTTCTTCCTTTTTGATTTTGTTCTTTCCCTCTTACTTACATCCGATGAATGACAAATATAAATGTGGACTATCTGATGTCATCTACACAATAGATTTTCTTAATTCAATTTTGTAAATAATTATTCACCTTTTTGGATACTCAATTCCTATATTATAGATTATTTATGTGTAAAAAAAGAAAAGAAAGGCCATTAACTTAACTAGTTTATATTGCAATTTTATTTTTGGTCACGCTCGGAAAAATATTATCAAGGCATTAAAGCATGCGGTAAAGAGTCTGCAAGAGCTCTCTTGGTCAGAGAGTCGGCCAACGCATTAAGTTCTATAGGGATAAACTGGAAAGAGATAGAAGAAAAATCCAACGAGAGGAGTTTGATATCTAACAACAAGTTAGATATCTCAACACTGTTTTCGTGGCTATTAATGAGATGAACAGGAGTTTGTGCATCTGAATAAACATGAAGGGCTTGTATTCCATGCAAATTTGCTTCCGAGAGAGCAAGTATAACTGTCGTAGCTTCTACAACAAGAGTCGAGGGCAAGTACCGTCGAGCGCTCAAACCTTGACTCATAACTGCTTCAGGTGGATAAGGATTAGGAGGTTGAAGAGGTGCCACCCCTGCATCAACAAAAAACCACCCGAGACCACCACAATTTGAACCTTGGTCCCAAGCTGCGTCTACAAAACAAACGATGCCAGAATTGTGAAGTGTGAGGGGAACTATTGTAGTATTCGGTTTACGATGTTTAAGTAGTTGTTGTTGAGCTAGTTCCCAAGATCGAGCTTCATTAATTGCTTTGGCAACTGTTTCGTCGACAGTAAAATTCTTGTCTGCAAAGATTAACTGATTGCGAGCTGTCCAGAGGTGCCAACATACCCAAGCATGAATGTGTGCTACCGTTAAACCCGATAGTGGGAGGCATTTCAAAGTTCCAGCATCAGAACAGAGAGAGAACAGAGACGATAATATCTCTTGAGTGAGTCCAAGAAGCGGGATTTTACTCCAAACCTGGCGGGTAAACTGACAATGTAGGAGGACGTGATCTAAAGTTTCCAGTAGGGCACACCTTGAACACTGACCATTATGAGTAATGCCGCGATGAACTAAGCGGTCACCTACAGGTAGCGCATTCTTGAGAGCTTTCCACAAGAATGTTTGAATTTTTTGTAAGGCTTTCACCTTCCAAACTTTCTTTTGCCAGTTGAAGTCCAGTCTATCAGCCGTATGGGTTGCAAGAATGCTTATTTCATAACCTGTGCGTGTAGTATACTCCCCATTCTTTATATGAAGCCACACTGAAGTGTCAGTGTGGGCAGTGGTGTTGAGAGGAATGCGGAGGATTTGTTCTTCATAGAGAGGGAGGAATCGCCTTATATTTTGGTGATGCCACTGGTTGGATTCATGAGAGATCATGTGCGAGACTCTTAGGTTCCTCAGATGATAAGGTGTCGGTCCCATAGGTGTAAGAGGAGAGGTAGGTGATAGCCACAGACTAGACCAAACTGATATACTTTCCCGTTACCGATGATCCAGCCTAGTCCCCGAGCAAGAACCTCTCGTCCTGCTAAAATTCCACGCCATCCATGGGAAGAGTTAGTTGTTGGTTCACACTTCATAAAGAAGGAAGAGTGGCAGTACTTGCCCAATAAAACACGCGTCATAAGTTTCTCAGGTTGTTTTAGCAGTCGCTAGTTGAGCTTTGCAAGGAGCACGTCGTTAAAGGTTTCAATGTCTCTGAAACCCAAGCCACCCGCATTCTTCGGAGGTGCCATATGATCCCATGATATCCAGCTCATTTTTTTCTGTTCCGGGGAGTTATTCCACCAAAATCGAGTAAAAACCGACTAAATACATTTACATAGAGAAACTGGGAGCTTGAAACAGGACATAAAGTAGTTTGGAGTAGCTACAAGGACAGACTTCAGAATTGTTTATTTTCCGATTGTTGAGGAAGCAAGTAGAGTAGCTATGTGTTTTCTATTGCACACGATCGACGATAGAGGTGAAGATATCTCTCTTATGTCTTCCTAAAGATTCTGGCAATCCCAAGTATTTTCCTGTACCCCTTCTTTGGTTATCTTCAGTTTTGTCTTCACCAAAAAAATTTGAAAGGTTGGGGTCTTTGCTGAGAATGTAATTGAAGATTTGTTTACATTTATGACCTGACCCGAAGCAGCTTCATAGCGGATAAGGATAGAGACAAGTGCATCACAACTTTTAGAATCAGACTTACAGAAAAACATAGTGTCATGTGCAAAAAGTAGATGATTAACTTTCGGGCTATGTCTTGCTACTTTAATTCCCACTAAATCGCCATTATCTTGAGCTACTCAGCATAAACCTGATAAAACTTCAGTACAAAGTATGAAGAAGTACGGAGAGAGGGTCTCCCTGTCGAAGACCTCGAGTTGGATGGACTCTACCTTGAGGAGCTCCATTTATTAAAAATGAGTAGGATACCGTCGTAACGCATTCCATAATCCATCTAATCCATGTGTTGTGAAAACCCATTTGTGTCAACACAGCTTTTAGAAAGTCCCATTTTATGCGATCATATGCTTTGCTCATATCAGTTTTCACTGCCATAAAAGCACCCAAGTTGTAGCTCCCGAGTTCCTTATATAATGTAGAGTTTTGTGAGGGATAAGAACATTATCAGAGATTGCTCTATCTAGAACAAAAGCTGACTGATTCTCCGAAATAAGTGATGGAAGAATTGTATGCAGTCTTGATGTAAGGATCTTTGTAACGATCTTGTAGAAAATATTGCAAAGTGTTATGGGTTTATATTCAGCAAATTTCCGCAGGTGTAAAACTTTTGGTATGAGTCTGATGTGGGTCTCATTCATATGCAACGGAAAGGATCCCATGGTGAAGAAGGTAGTGATCTCGTTCACTATGTCGGAACCTACTATTGGCCAAAAAGCTTGGAAGAAGCCTGCCGTGAACCCATCAGGGCCAGGTGCTTTCCCCGGATGAATGGAGAAGGCAGCTGCACGGATTTCGGACTCAGTGGAAATTAAGACCAGATGTTCATTCATGGTAGAAGTAATAAGCGGTTGAATAACCTCTGCAACGACTTCTAGATTTCCCGTCGATGTTGATGTAAAAATCTGTTGAAAGTAAGAGGAGATAACCAATGCTATATCAGGTTCTGTGGAACAACTTGGCCATGATCATTCTCGAGGATAGTGAACCGATTGATTGTGTGTCTATTCCGTGTAATAGCATGGAAGTAAGCTGTATTGCGGTCTCCACTATGAAGCCAGAGGATTCTGCTTCGTTGTTTCCAAAAAAGTTCTTCCTCCTTATACGCTTTCTCGAGAGTGACCGTTACGGACCCAATGAGTTTGGCATCAGGAATTTGTGCAGAAAGAGTTGATTCCAGCAAAGCTTGTGTCTCAAGGATGAGTTGTGCACTATTCTGATTTTGTTGCTTTGTCCATTGGGTAAGAGTCGAATGACAGAAGTTAATCTTTGTCTCCACTAAAACCGTCCCTGCCTCGTTCCAGTATCTATCAATTAGCTCATGGATCTCATCTTGTCGTGTAGTCTATTATCAAACCGGACTAATCCCTTCCTTTTGACCCGTGTGTGATCAAAGAAAATAATGAGAGGGCGGTGGTCCGAACCTTCAAATCGTAGATACTCCCCACGACCTGATGGAAAAGCTTCTAGCCAAGCATTGTTTGAGAGAGACCTATCTAGTCGAGCATAAACCAGATGATCCGACCTCATACCCCTCCAAGATAAAGGATCACAAGAGTGTTTGACATCCCATAAGCCATTCTGAGATATTAAACTTCAAAAATCAATAAAGGAACCTTCATGGCGACTTGGGCCACCTCGTTTCTCAGAGTTGTCAAGAAGCTCGTTAAAATCTCCAATGAGCAACCATGCTCTCTCTCTTGTAAAAGTTCCCAAGTAAAGATGATGTTCCAGACTGCTCGTCGTTCGCTTCTTACTGGATGTCCGTAAATAAAGGTGATGAAGAAAAAATGATTCTTAAATTGAATACTAGTGTCAATAAAGTTAGGTGAAGAAGAAATAACATGGAGGGTAACATCATCCTTCCAAAACAGAGCTAAGTCACCGCTTAGTCCCAAAGGCGGGACAGTGAAATGATGTTGGTATCCCATCCATTGAAAACCGAGTTAACATAATCATCGTGATTTTTAGTCTCCATTACAAACATCGGGAAGAGTTTTAGTCTCAATTCCCTTAGGCGTCGAACTGTGAGGGTGTTTCTAAGTCCCTGGCAGTTCTAACTTGCTGTAATCATTGATTATGTTTAGATGGTTTTTGGGAAACCATCAAACCCTTACAAGTGAAGGGAATCAGAGACTTGGCAATAAGCGCCGCATTAAAATCTGAAGAGACAAGGACCTCAGTAGGAGGTAAAGATGACAAATTTGTCGGACAAGAGACATTGCTTTTTTCCCCCAAAAAGCTTGCGTCGTGGTGAAGCCATGGTCCTAGCTACATTCCTCTGTCGTAAGTTTGCTCCCATCAGAGGACTACGTCTAGTTTTACGTGTAGAAGCCGTCCGAGAAGTTATTTTAGCCACTGCTTTAGCTTTTGAAGAATGAGTGGGCAGAGGGTTGCTTTTAGGAGCCGAACGACGTTGTTTCTTCAGACTGGAGGTTCCCGAATTTGAGGTTGAGGGAGGGCCTCTTGGGTAATTGCATCAGAAGACGCACTATCAGAGAAAATTGGTACCTCATGAGAGTTGTGCAAGCGATCAGCTCTCTTATTGGTAGGAGCTTGATTTTCAGACAAATCCGAAGGTATCTTCTGTTTTTGGACTTTAAGTCCTGATTGAAGGATACGATCACCTTGGTGTGGGAGAGAAAGTCTCTCTAGATCTGGCCTTTTGGTACTAGATTTTTCCTTACTGGTATTCATTCTTGGTGATTTATCTAAAACAGACGGATATCCAGAAGGAGGAGAGCGAGTTCCAGTTTGGTTTGGGTTAGCAAGGACCATACGCAACTTTGTGTTTGGTAGTTCAGTAGATTTCCCGGCATTACCTAAAGAGGAAGGCTGGTCTAGTTCTCGTTGGTGTGACCGATTGTGAGATGACTCCATACATGAGTAATGATAAGCCTCATACCGAGGTACGACTTGACGTGCAATGTACCTGGTGTGTTCTTGACGTGGGTGATAGAAGCCTCTACCACCATCTCTCTGATTGAGGTGTTTATCAGAATGAGCCTGCGCACGAGACTGATACTCTCGTCTTGGTTTATAGTGTACGCGAGGAGGATCTGGACAAGCCTCTCATTGGTAGTTTGGTCGAGAAGGTTAGAGCGGGACGTCTAGTAGTGCTGAGGAACAAAGTGATGGGAAGTTGTCTTTTGGATGATATTCATCCCTTCGAGAGTAACTCACTTGGTTATTGTAATCCTCATGCCTTGAGTGCTTGATTTCTCTAGGGATTTCAGATTCTCTACTTCTTTTGGTACCCTCAATTCGTTGTTTGCTAACCTCTAATTTTTGGATAATATTCTCCCGATTGACTCCCAAAACTCGTTTGATACCAACGTAGTTCTTGGAGAGTATGGACAATCTTTCTCCTCGTGGGATAGCCGAAAGCAGTAAAAGCAATGCTTCTCCAGCTTCTCATAGACAAAAGTGACATGAGTTTCATGACCCGTCTTGAATTGAACTGATTTCTTCATAATGAGTGGTTTGAGTGCATTAACTAGAACTTGAATACGACCCTCATGGGTGACTTGATCCAAGTATACTCTGACTTCTCGTGTTATAGCTTCGAGATTTTTCGTAGTCCAAAAGTGGCATGGTAGGTCGTTGATATGAATCCAGAAAGGAATTCAACTGGGAAAAGAGATCGATGTGGAAGGTTCCCATCTTTACAATACTAGCATCCACTTTTTATAGTGAAAGGGGGCTCGGCGGAGCGCCACTTGGAGATCTTCCTCTGTTCGGAATCAAAACTGGAATTTTTTATTCCCCAAAACTTTACTATCCACTCGATCAACAAGACCCCAAATCTGGGGTAGTAAACGAATAATAGCGGGAGGCCTTTGTATGTCAGAGTTGAGGATACGTCCTATCAAAGTCAAGCGATTTTCAGTGGCTAGATCATCACTGTTCTTGTCATCTGGAAGTTGTATGGGGTCCCGGACCCATCGACTGGAAGAGGCCATGGCTTTGCCTTTTTCTTTACGAGTGTAGCCGTGGTGGTGCATCGTAGTGAGCAGTTGTAGATCTAAAGCAATAACGAGATTAGGTTTACACATAGCTAAAAGTAGGTTACAGACTTCATGAGGGGAAGTAGATCTTGATTCAGGCCGCTCCTAATGTGCCATGGTGGAAACGTTAGGGTACTCTGGATCTAGGTTTGAAAAGCCGAGACTTGCACGAGACGGCTTGATGGGTAGCTAGGTGCAAGGAGAATTGAGATGCGAGGGAGGCAGAAAGAATATCCATAGACACACAGCAAAACACGAGCAACACAAGATCTTTGAAAACGAGGCAAAAACCTAAATTTTTAGACAAAAATCGAGGTCAGCTGTCACTAAAAACTCTAGGTTAGTCGCCTCTCCAAGGGAACCCTAGCAGAGCCATCCTTAATTTATATTGCAATTAGAAGCTTGATTTTAGTATTAATTTAATTTAGAGGCGCTAATGTGTTAAAAATATACATATTTTTTTGGAGTTCTCGACCTTCAACATTATAAGAAAGATAAGAGCATCTCCAACGCTGAGACTCAAATGAGTCTCACCAAATATAATTAAAAAACAAAAAACAATAAAATATTAGTTAAGTCTCATAAATTTTATGAGACTTGTGAATTGAGTCTTATTGGAAGAAGATTTTAGAGCTCAGTCTCATAAATTGGTAAGACTCATTTATTATTTTATTATTTTTTGTTTTTTAATTATATTTGATGAAACTCAAAATACTCTAAAAGGTCTTAATTGTGTAAACAAAACGTAGGAAGTACTGATTATTTTGCTCATAGTGGAACACTTTATTTTTTATAGTTGCATGGACCATATTAAAAGCAATATTGAGGAATAATTGGAAAAAAGTATCACTGCATGGGTTTAGTAAGCTTGCTAAATATATTTAATTAGTCGCAAAATTAGTTGGAGAGTACATGCTTTAGTTTCGTTGTTGGATTGCCAACAAGGACCATTTTGGATTTTTTATTTAACTTGATCTCCAGTTCTCCAAATTGTATTTTTGTAATTACAACTTATATATACTTGGGAAGTGCAGCATTTTCCCCTACAAAATTTCAATGAATAAAGTTTGGTAAAAGAACAAAAGTAAAGACACACATCAAAATTTGGTTATGAATTAATGAGAGAAATAACTATGGTTGGTAATCTAGCAATTAAAGTATTTATATTCGTAATTAATATTTCTACTTTTCTTAGCATCTACTCTTCTTTGTTGTTGGATCCAAATGTTATAAAATTACAATCTTCTCTGAATATTTGTATATGCATGTATTATATAGTATATGCAGAGAATGATGATGATGTTTCAATTTACAATTTCCAAAGCTACACATATAATAATGTAAAAATTAATCGGGCTTAAGTAAAGTTAAAGTGGGTCTTGGTCAAAGATTAAGAATGCTCAATCATCGAGGCACATGGTTTCACACCGTTAATGATTTGTCAAAAACCTGTGATCATCGAATTTTTGTCTCTTTTCTTTTTTATTTATTCATCAAATTGGGTACATTTACTATCATTACAAAGGCCAATGCAAGAGAGAAAACAAAAAACAAAATATTTGTTCACTAAATTGTCCCATCAAAGTTTCCATATAAAGCAAAATCTAAACAGAGAATCGTTTCATCAAGAATGTGAAGAATTTTTGGTAACCCAAAAGTAAATGAAGGCCTTGAAAGCTATAACTTCACCTGTGAAGTAGCATCAGAAGCAATTAATCTGTTGCTGAGCGTGCGTTTACTTGTCCAAATCAGACTTTATAGGTGATTAATTGTGTAGATGTGAATTGTTCGAAGAAAAATGACAAGGTATAGCTTTTGCTTGCAAATTGAAACAAGAAAATATTAACAGAGAAAAATACAAAACAAAAACAAAGGACCTTATAACTCAAGAGTTAGCTTCTTCTACTTATCCTTTTGTTCCTCCTACATTATATTCTAAACCAAATCTTATCATAGCTACTACTTTACATGCCCTCAAAATGATCCTTCTATTGTTAATGCTGTTGCGGTTGCGGTTGTTGCTCTGATTTTGCATCTTCGGCAGCAACTGGTTGATCCACTGTTCAACATAAGGAACAAATTAAGACATTGTACCTTATCATCAGCTGGTTTACCCAATCATCAGATAGACATTTTGAATAATGGCTGTTAAAGACTTATACCTTGATTATGAGGTAATGAGTGTCCTCCAGGACCAGCTTGCGCAGCAGCTCCAACATCTGTTGATATCTCATTTCTCAATGGCTCAACATTAGCTTGATCAAGCGTAACTGGTGATGGTTCTGCGTTCACAGCGTCCTGCAGAATATTCAGTATAAATTCAGGTCAGAAACAACATCATTCTAAATAACTGAAACTGTTGATATTATATATCACACCTTATTGGGCTGAGAAGGATCTTGATCTTTGACATCAGAGTTAACAGCATCGGTTTCTGCCTCCTGTGTTCCCGACATGTTTTTAGTATCATCGGCGGCAGTGTCGATCATGGATGTGTCCATATCATTTGTCTCCGTAACCTTCTTGTTAGCATCATCCGCTTGTTGGCTACAACCTGCTGAATCCTTACTCAAAATTCTTGGTTTCTTTCCTGAACGATCATAATCGTCATCCGACACAGTGGGCCTTTCTCTGCTAACATTCAACAAATCAACCATGGCTCAGAAAAATATACGCCAAAAGAGAAAGTATAACCTGAGAAAAATAGAGAATAGTACTAATACTTGCCTACTACTAAAGCTTGGATCTGCCATTTGAACAGAGATTTGTCTGTTTGAAAACAAAACACCGCGAAACACCTTTCCATCAATGACCGTTTCTATAGTGTAACCTAAAGGAATGTTTTTGGCAACTCTAGCATGAAAAATCGTTTTTCCTGGATCAATCGGGCCAATGCTAACAGGGAAATTTGCTCTTCCTACAATTAAACCATGTGAAGCAACTAAGTGATTTCATCTTTACAATAAATGCCACATTTTTTGTTTTATTGATTAATATAAGAGTTCCGTGCAAACACACCTTGATCAATATTGGTTCTGGTCACAGCTAATTTTTCCCCTTGGCATTTTAGCTTCATTTGTTCCCTTATAGACAATCTCCCAGGATTTTGATCAAATCTTGCATTGTATCCACCTTCTATTAGGCATAAGCAAAGAAGAATAAGAAGTTAATTAGCAACAGTCCAAAAATGCAAATTTGCTACCAAATACTGGGAGTCAAACCGAAAAGTCGTAACAAACCTGTGTCTAAGTAGTATATGTCATCCAACGGCTCAAGATTCTTATTGCAGCCACCAACAAAGAAAAATGAACCAGCCTTGTAAGGATCCAAACAAACTGCTGCAACAGAGAATCTAGCAGATGGCCCTTCTTCCTTGGCAACTACCTTGGACCACACACCTGTTTCTACAGATACCAACCGACGATAAAATAAGTTTGATATAAATGAAGGCTTGTCATTAACGATGGTCTCAGTTACATACCCAAATCAAGTATATAGAGATCACCATAAATATTCTGAGAATCCGTAAACCCTCCGAATACAAATAAGTTCCTTTGATGTGCAACAGTGACATGACCAGCTCGAGGTGTTAACAACTGCCCTGAAGTATCTAACTCCTTCCATACAAATGTATCTGAAAGTACAGAACCATACATATCAGAAGACATACACACACAAGCACTAAAGAAGGTGTGCTTAAAGAATGCTATTTGCACCTGTATTAAGAATATGGACATCGGAGAGATAATAGTCATCCATATCTTCCCCACCTACAACAACAATATTGTTCTTCCATGTTGTGCAAGTGTGGCTATCTCGTGCAGAGGGCGGATTCCCAGTTGTTATAGCGCGTTTCCACACAAAAGTCTCTAAACAAGAGTAAACTTTGGTTCAGTTACAAGCATGCCTCCATGAAAATGACAACAATTTCGAATCCAAAATTATCGATATGGTAATGCACATTATGGCTAAATGAAGGCATCATCCAATCTGTGTGTCCATGCCCACACAAGAAGTCAGCACAAAAAAAACAGTCATTTTAAAATCTCTCCATATCAGTTACTCATAAATACTATAAGAAGAGAAATGACCTTGAAACTTAAAAGCAGCCTAAAGCAGTATACCTATGTTAAGTATGTAAAGGTCATTATAGAATACTTCATCATCCGAACCAGAAGTTTTCCCACAGCCACCAAATATAAAAAGACGTTTGTCAACCAGCGCCGCACTATGAGCCTCTCTTGCCTCAGGTCCTTCGCCTCTAACATCCGGGCAAAACCAAGTATGCGAAGCTACCACACACCAAAACAAAGAGAAACAAACAGACAAAAATAATTGGATTCAGATGCAAAAACCTCATACCAAGACCAATTAACACAAGCATCTTCTTGATCTAACCATACAACAAAAGAAGAGATGGAAGAGCTTACAAGTATCTAGAATGTACAGATCCTTGAAATGCTTGGTCCCATCAGTACCACCAAACACAAAAAGATTATCCCCTACAGTTGTACAACTGTGACTGTCCCTGGGACAAGGCGGTAGGCCATTGATTACAGGCTGAGTCCAAATCTGCGTTTCTGCAACAAACTTGCCACAAATGAGACTGATCCACTGTGAAAGATACTTGAAACCATGACATCAACACAACATCACCAAACAAATGAAAAAATCAATCTTCAAAAAGTCCAATCCAAATCATCCAAGAAAACTACAACAAGGGGAAGAAACAGAGGAGATGCACAGAAGGACAAAGATCAAAATTTTGCTACAAATTAGGATAAGCTTTAGACAATGATGTTTCATAAAATGGGGTCTACCGCACGAAATCAAACAAAGATTGAGACTTTCACAAAACCCATCACAAGAATCGACCCAAACAAACAACAAAAGGCGACATTTTGCACCAAGATTTGATTTATCTCAACAACTCACTCACCAACGTCGAAGACATGAACCTGATTGGAGCAATCAACAGGACCAAATCCACCGAAAACGTAAACAAATCTGCCACCTTTAATGGCGTTACAAGTGTGTCCCCATCTCTTCCCGGGTCCCGAAGAAGAAGAATCAGCGAGACCCACTTGTTGGTCCCTCTCCCATCTCATTTTTCGTTGAGAAAGTGCGGGAAATTTGATAAAGGAGATTAAAATATTGAAGATCCAAATTAGTACTGTATTGTTTAATCCTTATGGATGGTGATGGAGAGGATAAAGGTGATTTCTTTGCTTAGGTTTTTCACAATGGCTACAGCAAAAGAGAGAGAAACTACCAAAACTAATAAATGGGGAAAATGTACAAATGGGATGTTTCTAGTTAATAACATGTGGTTTTCTCTATAACTTAATGGTGTACCTTCAATATATTAAATGAAAATTTAGATGTTTTAAAAATAAAATAAATGGGGCGTTATATATTTTGATTAAAAGAAAGAAAAAAATAAGAATAATTTTATTAGAAAATACAAATGGGGTGAAAATGAGGGAGAAGACATACACGAACTAAAATAAACGTGAAAATATATACATGAACTAGCATATAGTGCTTCTGCATACACAAATTTTTAGTTATTCAAATTTTTATACACAAACTATGAAATAGTGCATAACTCTATACTGACCCAATTTTTTGTCAAATATTTTTCTGAACCGGATCCAACGTGGCAAATAATTTTTTTTTATTCTGATTAAAAAATAAATGGCCACGTCTGAAATGACGTCGTTTTGTTGTTTGGGATAATATATATAATATTATTTGTGGACAACATAAAAAAAGGGTGAAAACGACGTCGTTTCAGACGTGACTATTTAAAAAAATATATAAAAAATGCACACAACTATGTTTTTCAAGCTACAAAATTCCGCAATACAATCTTGGATCTCCTTCTCACATCGGTGTACAATGGCTTCACAAGTTCGAGTTTCTATTTCAAGATTTTTCATCTCAAATTCACAAGATTTTGACTCATTTTCTAATGCTACCACATCTTCTTGAACCTTATTCATCTTGTGAATCAATTTCTTAACCTCTTCAACAACAGTGAAGAACAAGTAATTTAACTAAAATGCGTTGTTTGGGATATATTAGAACTCTATAAATTAATACTTAATTAATTAATAATCATTATAAATTGAGATAATAACTTTTTAAAAACCCTATATAAAATATGGTCCTAATAATAACATAAAGTAATAGTTATAAATCTTAGGTGGTAGTATATATATATGTGTGTGTGTGAAGTAATATAGTAAAATTTGACTATTTTACTTTTTAAAATTGGAATACTTTTTACACTAATATTTATTATATATTNTTGGAATATTTTTTACACTAATATTTATTATATATTTTTGCCATAAAATTCATAGTATTGTGATTGTTATATTCATCTAGTTATTATTATTATTATTATTATTTAATTATTATTATTATTATTATTATTAGTATTATTATTATTATTATTATTATTATTATTATTATTATTTAAGAGTTTTATATGTGTTTTTTTCTGCTAAATACTTTTGAAGCTAATGTATCTACTCAACTTCATTTTGCAGAAATTTTAAATTTTTGGTATGAGTTATATATATATGTAAACAGACAAGTAGTCTATAACATCCATTTTATTATAATACATTTTATTATAAGAACCGAGATTCTTAACACAATGTATTATAAGATGAATATGTAGACAATAAAATATACAAAATTAAACTAAAAAAGTTTGAAAGAATTTGTATGCAATTTAGGGTAAATTGTTTAACTCGTAGATTATAAAATAACACTATAAATTAATAATTATTAATTTCATTAAATAATAACTGTATAAATTAATAATTTTTCAAAGTTCCAATATTATTGATTTATAGAGGTTTTAATATATATATATATATATATATATATATATACGTGTATATTTTTTTACAAAACGACACTCTGTACAACATGAAAAAAAGAAACTCAAAACGACGTTTTTTTAGATATGGCCATTTTGTTTTTTAATTAGAATAAAAAAGAAATTGCCACGTTGGATCCGATTTAGCAAAGTCTTTGATAAAAATTGGGTCAATGTAGGCTTATGCACTATTTTATAGTCTGTGTATGAATGATATATTGCGTTTTTAACTCGTTCTAACCCCGGTTTTAAACTGT
>OVAP01001170.1:0-25563 GCA_900406295.1 Aurinia saxatilis | reverse complement strand
GAAAAAAAAAAAAAAAAAAAAAACTGCGATGTGCGATGTTTCCAGAGACAAAATCCCCTCTCAGTGGAAGTCCTAAGATTCCACTCTTTCTTAGAACTTCCTCACACGCAACTCCTTTATCTAAAATTTGGAAATGGCACGATTGGGCAAAAGATTTAGCTTCCTCCGTAGAAGCAGTTTCCACCGAGGATGATGACGGACTTGAATCAGTCACTCTCCTCCGTGAGCTAAAATGGCTAATCGAAGACTCGATCATAGACAATCCTTTAGTGCTTCTTCACAGAAATTAAATCGTTGACAATAGCGAAAAACTAAATTTAATGAATAATGTGTACCTTGTGACTCTATATAGTAAAATCTCTAATAAATTAATAATGTTGGGACTTTGAAAATTTATTAATTTATAGATTTTTACTTAATTATTTTCTGAAATTTTTCCTTCTTTAAAATAAGAAAGTATATTATAGTTTACATATTTCATAACTTATTTTTGAACTTGAAGATATTCATGAACTTGAAGTTTTTATTCATAACCTCGGTTATCAGAATAAAATGGATGTCAATAACCTACTTGACTATCCGGGAGAAAATGATATTTGCTATGAAGTTCAGAGGTTTTTTTTAAATTGCAGTCACAACCCTTAATGGTGATGATGGAATTGAAGAAGAAATAGCAGTACATTTAGAAGTAGTTATGCGTAAGGAAGTCATTACTTTGTTTAGAACTCTTCGTAAGTCTTTATTATGTAGATTGAGAAGGCAACACCATGAGTTTTTACAGCATAAGAAAAATTAGAGAGGAGCTCCAACGAGATTCAAAATTTAAGAAGAAACAAACAATATTAGAGTCATATCTTAGTAGATTGCGTTAGAGATATAATATATATATATATATATATATGCATATGATTTCTAATTATTAATTTATGCTATTATTGCGACCATATTTTACATAGAAATTCTAAAAAAATTATTATCTATCTTATCGAAATTCATCATTTTATACACCGGCCCAACTCGGGACCAGAATAATTTATTAATTTATGGTGATTATTAATTTATAGAGTATTAATTTATAGAGGTTCTACTGTATATAGTTTTGGTTGCCTTTATTCACTAGTTTTTATGAAGTAAGCACTGCAAACACTCTTATAAGCCATAAATACTATTATTAGTTTTAGACTATATAGAGACTATTTAGCCATTAGATGATCATATAAGGGTCATCCAGAGTTCAATTAATGTTCCTATATATAAATATGACACTCTTATCTGTACACAAAAGTTGATACTCATTTGATTTACATCTAGGATCCGTATAAGAGTTTAGACCTAAATAACATTGTTTGATTAGTTTGTTTTTGTGTGTTTGCGTTTTACCATTTTAAATAAGTAATATGTACCTTGTGACTCTATATCTACTTTTCGTAGGCCTTTATTTACTAGTTTTTATGAAGTAAACACCGGAGACACTGTATTTAAAAGTTTTTAATCTTATTAAATTAATCTGCAATTGTGATTTCAAAACTCTAATTATCCGGTTAAGATCCGCTTCAATTCTAAATGGCTATCTGGAGAGACTAAATGTAGTACGGGTGCAAGGTGACATAATCAGAAAGTTCATGTCGTAGGACAAAGATAAAAATAATACAGGGTGGTATAGCTTTAGTCGATATAGTACAGGGGGTTTTAAGTTGTCAAATATTTAATTATATTTAAATGTTTTTAATCTTATTAAATTAATTTGTAAACGTGATTTCAAAATGCTAATTATCCGGTTAAGGTCTGGTTCAATTTTAAATGGCTATATGGAGAGACTAAATGTAGTACAGGTGCAATTAGATAGAATCGAAAGTTCATGTCGTATGACAAAGAGGAAGATAGTACATGACTTTATGGCTTAAAAAGACTACCCTACCCTTCTCCTTCTCTTCAAAGGCGATTTCGATGTTTTCCCTAACATTTCTTCTTTCCTCCTCTTCTCAGCTGAAGAAGCTTCGATATCGGAATCAAATATAAACCGTACACGCAAACCCGACATCGGAGGAGATTGATCAACCTTCTGATTCACCGGAGAAGCCTCCAATTCACGCTCCTCAACCTTCGTTTATGGTACACCTTCACTCTCAACCACCGTAGTTTTACTCAGGCACTGAATCAAAATCGCACCGAGCATACTCCGTTTAGATACAATCCCCACACCATCAAGTAACCTCCGACGACGCTCCATTATAGATTCAAGCGCCGAGATCCAAATGTCATACTCCGGTGACATATCCAAACAAGCGACGACGCTCCGTTTGAAGAAAATGAGATCCAGAAATCGTCGAATCCCCCTTCTTCATCTAAAGATGAAGCTAGATCTAGAGGTACAACGAAGGGTACACGATTGTGGTTTTGAAAAAATGATCGTGTGTGTGTTTTTTTTTTCTTCTGGGTGCTTCAATTTTTTGGTGTTGTTGTTGTAAAAAGGCTTTTATTTAAATGCAGAACAAAGCAAAAAGATACGGAGCCCATGGCCCATTGTTGTTTTTCTGATACATTGTTATTATGATTTAGTTTAGAATAACAGAAAAGCCCTGTTCATTGAAGTGGTTGGTTGTTGAGAGAGACATTAGATCACGACGATAGAGGAGAAGTCAAGTCTCACTGATACTCACCATAGTTCCCAAATCAAGTGGTTGGTTGTTGAGATGGAAATTATAAGAAAATTATAGGCAAATTATAAGAAAATTAAGCGAACCAAAATTTAGATTTTGTTTATAATTTCCTTATAATTTACCTATAATTTTTTAAGAATTTCTTTAGAATAGCCTTATAATTTCTAAATTATCTCTTAAATTTGGTTGGCTTAATTTTCTTATAATTTGCCTATAATTTTTTTTTAATATCTTTAGAATAGCTTTATAATTTCTAAATTATCTCTTAATTTTGGTTAGCTTAATTTCCTTATAATTTTGCCTATAATTTCCTTATATTTTCTTTAGAATTTCCCTATAATTTCTTTAGAATAGCCTTATAATTGCTTTCAGTTTTTTAGATTTTTTTATAGATACCAAATCATTATAACAACACCCTAATCAAATAAAGTATTACATCAGAAAATACATGATCTTATATCACGAAGAATCACACATTATGATTCTTTCAAAAAGAGGACTTGATCTTTGAATGGTTGAGGAAGGCGGTAATTATGGCTATTGTTTTGATTGAGTTGCTGGAAACTAAAGTATAAGGCATTGTAACGGTGCTGCTGCTTCTCCCCATTCTCATTAAGGTCATTGCCACCCTGCAAATTTGGTACAAGAGATCATTAGGATTATGGTGATACACAAAATCCTTGGTAGAGTTCAGTATCTAGCCAGTGATGCCTCTATCAACTATAACAGTCCAAATTGGTGCAAAGACCCAGAGATGATTATAGTTAATCCAATAGCTTATGCGTTGTTATGTTGTTTACAATGACCTTACAAATAAAGTGCAGTTTCAAGTTAATAATGTGTGAAAGAAACTACGCTTGTAAGAAAGAAGTGAGATATCATGTGTTTACGAACTTCAAATATCATACGAGATGTCCAAATGCATTTATATACCAAACCAGTGAAGTTAAAATGGGATCCTAGAAGGAGAACAAATTCACATAAGAAAGCAAAACAGAGAGAGTAATTATTGACCACGCAGAGACTTGGAACACTAAAGGCATACAACTTAGTTCAATCTAGAGGTTACTCTATTCTATGACTTCACAAACAATCTACTCTAGCAAACAAATCTAGATACAAACTACGGAGAATTTACATGGTACTTAGACTTACAGAATTCTTGCAGCCATAGCTACAACTGTTCCTACACTGGTCATTGTGTTGGGAATGTCCTGAAATCATTTGTACTTTGCTCTGGTAAGAGCTGAAATGTCGAGGTTTGACAATCGTATAATATTGGGTGGTTATAGTGTTTTGTTAGAGGCCGCTTATAATCTATGGACTTGAAAGTCTGTTACTAATATTATACAATCATATAGGGTCACACACCTAAACAAATTGGATCAAAGGTATTTTTGGTTCTGAGAACATATTATCATATATACATATTTGTTATATAAGATATAATAAATAAAACAGTGATATAATAATTATTATTATGTGTATATACGATATACATATAACACACATTACTTTGAGGAAGAATAATAATGTTTGGTTATAATCATAATGGGCTTTGGTCCAATTAACACCAAGTGTCCTGTGTGTCATTATATATAGTGGATGCATAATGTGATTATGGATGATTACGGCTAAAACAGCTGAACCCTAATATACTAAGAAAAGACGAATTGTTCGTTTAAGAGTTTAGAGATTGAGATCTCTAATGTACTAGCATACCGTTTCGATCCAGTTTGTGTGCGTGTGGATACCAGTAGAGGCACAACATTTGAAGTGCTAAACCTTGAATCGTTTTAGTCCATCTTTCCGCTGCAAAATATCCAGGTATATTTGAAAACCTAAAATCTAGGTTTATTTCAGTATTTGCATGAGATCTTGGCAATTGAATTCATAGACTAGTATTTATAAATTGTTATAAACCGGTACGAATTCCAACACATTGTCATCATCATTGCGATAGTAACGGCCATAGCTAGGCTTCATGTAATTTCCTTCTCTTACCTCCTCAGATCTGCCATAGCATAGAAAACTTTACTTTTTTCACTTAAATCTGATCAAAACAAAAAGAAAAATATGTGGGATGTGCTACCAAATTAACCATAGTTATTTGTGTGATTGCTTAATCCACACATAATTTGGAATTTTGGATTTGTGTGATCGCCTACTCTTGTAATTTAGAGAGGTGGACTTAAGCATAAAGCCTCGGATGCAAAAGAGCTTAACAGTCAAAGGAGCCATATTTATTAACCAATCAACATCTTCAATCACAACTTTAGACAATCCATTCAATGACCTCATCAAGCTCTAACACGAATCAGAAACAACAAACCTCAAAAATGTGTATAGAGATTATCACAGACATAACGAGCAGCTTCCGGACCACCATGACCATCATAAACACCAACGAAAATCCCGAAAGTCACTGATTCTATATGGCTCTCCAACACCATCATGAACACCACCGGACGTCGATTCATGTAAGCAATGTTGGCCTTCGATTCCAATCAACAACATCGATGTCGATAGCCCCTCTTCAAATTGTAATTCGTCCCTCTCGTTTTCAAATCGTTCATAATTCTCGAACTCAATCTCCGTCATATTCCTCTCGCCGTCATCACCGTCACAGCCGGCCGATCTCCAATGAAGCAATGGGAATAGAAGGGAGAAGAAATCTTGGAGAGAGACGCAGAGAGAGTCACCCGAGAGAAGAGTAGATTGTTCCCAAATGGTTCCGGGTATTAGTACCTGAAATAGCAATTTTTACTCAAAATATTCGATAATACCCCAAAAAATCGGGTATTTAGTACCCGAAATAGCAAATTCTTACCAGAAATGTTCAAAAGTATCCAAAAAATGATAAAATACCCGAAATAAGTGCTAATGTTTTAATTCTTTAACCAAAACAAGTTCAAAACATACATTAATCCAATCACCAATACATAAAAAAAATTCAGTCAACCAACAATTACACTTAAACAAGTTCTTGTTTCATGATTTCTTCATCCTAGATAGTAGATAATTAGACACATTCGGTTCTTCAGTTCCTAATTTTGGTTCTCGGGTAATATCCGGAACTGAACCGATACCCATGGATCTGAACCTAAGATCCAATGGGTATTTAGAGTGGAACCGGAACCGAACCGAACCGGTTATTTCGGGTCGGTTCCGGTTCGGTTCTTCGGTTCCAGTTTTTATGCCCAGGCCTAGATGTGATTCTTTAAATTTGGCTTGTTTATACCTAAACTGATATTTCGGTTCAAATGTTCAAGATCTACTTTATTCGATCAAATTGTATAATCGAACAATTTAAACGTTTTGATTATTGTAATAAAATAATATTATTATTCTCAATTTTCAGCTCTTTAATAAATATTTTCTTTTAGTTTTATCATGAATAAAATTATAACATATAGTTAGCTTGATTTTGGGATACAATTAGCATTTTATATTATAGAGATTTTAAATTTATGTATTATCATTATTCTTTTAAAAGGTAAGAAATAGGTTCATAATGTACTAACGTTATCTTTTCTTTTTAGCACTAATTTTTAGATAATTGACTAATTTCTTACTTTTTAAAAGAATGTGATGACTTCACATGATCTCATCATCGTTCTTCTAGGGACCTATATATTAATACTTTAGAGATTAAATGCAAATAATTCAACCAATTAATTTCACCATAAAAGACCCAACCTAATATCCGAAATTCTAATTTCATTATCCACAAACCACAAAGCATAAAATCATTTACACAGACTGATATTCTCATGTAATTAACAATTAGGTGATTGGCTCGTACCTTGTGCGGACTGCCAATATTTTTATTAAAAATTACACGATTAAAAAAAAATCTACAATAAGATGTAAAAATGTTTGTAATGTTTGAGCCAATAGAAGGACAAACAAAGAATTGTAAGCCGAATAGAAAAACAACAAACGGAAAAAGCAAACCACGGTTCTAACTAGCATTATCGAAGATTTTCTTGTACACAATATTTGTGGTTTTAGTTTTAACCTTTCTATCTTTGTCTTGTAATAAAATCTTTACCAATGTTCTAGACATAGCCGTCGAAGGTGCCACATAAAGTTCCCCGAGAGAAGACTGGTCTCGGTAGATACAATACAATATGTTCTAACGGTTACCCTTGACTTTTGTTGATCGTCATTGCGAATGCTAAGGTGCAGCAAAGGTGGTAGTTTTCAGATTCTCCAAGGACAATATATAAAGCACGCAAAAAATATTTCAATATAATCTAGGTTATTTACTTGTATTTTGTGTGGACTACTAAATATATTTCTTACATATACTATAATTATAATATTACATTTTTTGTCCGTATTGCTGTGCTAGCTCTATATATTTTTTGTATTTATGATATATGTGCTCTTATCTTAATTAATTCGTCATTTAAGTTTATTTCTATGAATATTAAGTGCAAATAAATGTTGCAAAATATTATTGTATTGAATGCATTATAGTTCAAATAATATTTTTTCAGACTTCAATAATATTTGAAGATTTTAAGATAAAATAGAGAAAACATAAAGAAACCAAATTGTTGACAATAATAATATAAAAAGCATGTGTATCAGAGGAATGATTAGCCCGTGTGCTTTTTACTTCGCTTCACCTTGTGCCCCGAGGGCGAAGTAAAAAACACACCGGCCGATCACCTATTCCACAATATACTTTTATCGAGATCACAATATATGTATTGTAAGAATAACCATGTGCACACTCTTTGATACATTTTTAACATTTATCGTAATTATAATATTATAGTATATCATACATTCATTAATATACAATTTGTTTTAAAGTTTTACTATCCTTAATTATTCAAGTAATTTTTAAACGGTATAAATATTTTTATTAACGAACAATAAATAATTTTTTTATTGAATTAAATATAAGTGTTTCACACTCTCCACAAGTTACATTATTATTTAAAATTATCATTTTTATTACCATAAATATTGTCATTCTTGACAATTTTCATTAATACCTTCTCGGTATAATGGTAGATATTAATACCAATTTCTCAAGATATTATTATTAGGAAAGTTTGTAGAAAAAAATGAGATGAATTCCAAAATATGACTAACTTTTTTTTTTTTTTTTTTTGGTCGTGCCAAAATATGACTAACTAATTCAAGCAAGTAATGGAATATCTTGAAAAAATCAATTCATGTACAAATGTGAGTAAATTTTCAGACAATGGATTAGTTTAAAAAAAAATAAAACCTTTTTCATATATCTATATAGATTCAAATATGTTAGTTACTTGGACAATAAGATACAAAGATATTTATGTTATGTATAACTATGTTCTCTAATTTTAATTACATGATAAAATAAAAATATAATTATCATAAATAAAATATCAAAATGTAAACAGAATCAAAGTTTGATTTTTAATATCTTACTAAAAAAACAACTGACCTACGTTTTTAAGGCCCATTCTCTATTGTAATGGACTAATGGGCTGTCAAATAAAATCCTAATCATATCACTAGAAGTGTTTTGTAGATAATTTTTCCCAATGGTGGACATTGTTCTTGATGTACCATCTTACTTTGCGTGCCTCTGCTTCTGTAGCATACATAACACAAAAGAAACAACACATACCAATCCCATTATTGATTCGCACAACACCCGCCCCCCTCATAAATCGTCTTAACTGATTGGTATCTTGTATCGGTTTCAAGGAGTTTAATCAATAACCAATCCAAGGGTCATGTGACCCATGTCAGTTAAGTTTTGAGATTTAGAAAGATCAAAAAAATGTTCAAGAAAGAAACAATCTTACACCCTTCATTCAAGCTTCAATTATAGCTAATTTTAAAATAATTTCTCTCACAGTTTGCTGACTTTGCTCCACGTGTGTAGAAGACAGTCCCAATTGGGTCCAAGTCACAAAGATTCACTCCGACGAGAAAACAAAACACAAGAACATATCAAAAACTCCATGTTTTGTTTGCAATCCTAAGCTTCCTCTCTCCCAAATCGAAGGGTAAAAACCCTAATTTTCTTATGCTCCTTGAATCAATCTCACTCGAGGTCTTGATGGGTCTCTCTGCTTGTGACTCAGTCATGTGAATACCCACTTCGACGATGATGAAATCAATCCACAAATACAGAGATGGCAATTCATTCTTGGCTTCTCTTTGTTGGCTTGTGAACCAAACAGCCCGCAAATGGCATCGTCTCTAGAGAGTTTCTGTTTCATTAGTGATTTGGAGTTCTTGTCTGGTTCTGATAATGGAACTGTTGCACTGTGGGGCAGCATGAGAAAGAAACCGGTATCCATAGCCAATAATGCTCATCATCCCATTATAGCTGATGAAATAAGCACTGATGGAATCTTAGGTAAATCTTCACTTAAGTTTGTTTTTGTCTCATGTTTGATGCCATCGAGTTACAAAAAAACAATTTTCTTTTGTTTGGTTGGAGCTCTCTAGACCATCTAACTCTCATTTATTTTCTTAACATAGAACGGTGATCATGAACCTGTCGACTGTAACTCTTGTTCAGAAAGTTCTTGGGTCAATTCAGTTGCTGCTTGTAGAAATTTTTGTAACACATGTAATTTTATTTGCCTGATTTTATTTTGCTTCATAGTTTTGAAATATAAAATTTTCAATGATAATTGAAATAACTATTGGGCTGTAATGTTGGCCCAAAGCAAAACATAAGAGCTGACGAGAACTCTCTTTCGGATTCGAAGTTCTGTCGGAAGAAGAAGATCTGCTTTTGAAAAAAAAATCCTTATCCTTCAATGGCGTCCACTTTCGTCTCTCTACCAAAACCCTTCTTTGCTTTTCCAGTCAAAACCATTACTTCTCCTTCAGCTAACAATAAGCTTCTTCTCAGTACTGAGAAATCTGAACTTTTAGCATTACATTTCAAGCTTTTCTTGTTTTTTCCCCGTTTGATCATCTGTTTCCTCATGTTTATGCAGGAAGTAAAATAGGTTGTCTTAGAATCAAAGCACTTTCCACTAAATGGAAACCCACAAAGGTATTGTCTTTTACATGTGTTTCAATTCAAAATGTATATGTTTTTTTTTTTTGTAAAACGTATATGTTTCATATGTTTGAATTGAGCATGTATCTTTTGTTGTTGATATGATCAATCGCAGGTTGTTCTTCAAGCAGATAGAGTTCTTATTCGTCTTGAAGAGCTTCCTCAGGTCTATATCTTAGTTTATCTATGGTCTGAAATATTACGTCATAATTACTATGATATAATTCAAAAAAAAACCAGTAGCTGATTAGCTTGGCTATAGCAATCATTTACAGAATTGTGTTGACGTGATTGTGCAGACATCGTCTGGTGGAGTATTGTTGCCTAAAGCAGCTGTAAAATTTGAGAGGTATCTAATAGGAGAGGTAATATATTCGTTTTTCTATGTTACTATGACTTGAGGATCTTTTGAGTATGGTTTTAATGAAGATTGAGAATCATATTTTCAGTTTGTCCGTAGGTTATGAGGTTAGACAACAATTTGGACCTGGAAAGAAGGTAGGGTTTCTTATTCATCGAACTCTCTTTATGGCTAGTCTTCGAGATATTTTGCTTAAGTGGAACAATAAGGACTACATGCATGAACTTGATTTGAATATGAGATCAAGACCAATTCTGAAATAGTCATCGAGAATTGAACAACCAAATTCCTCAATGCGCATTTTAGAAATTTTCCTTGATCTCATATTTGAACTAAATAATTGAGTTCTCATTACTGTTATGTTCCATCATAGGAAATCACAATATGAAGAAGATTAGCCATCAGATTCTTAAAGAGCATCCTCTTGAAGATTCTTAATTCTCTAATACATATATCATCATCTATTGTATTACTGTGAATGTTGATTGTTTCTCTTTTGAATTTCATAGGTTCTGTTTTTTTACCTGGGCGCGTATGAGGTGAGAATTAGCTTGTCTGCAGTAAATTGCTCAATTGTTCTTGTGTGGTATTTAGTAACGTACAACTGAATGAACATCTGTGAATTTGTTTTTCAGTTCGATTTGGGAACCAGTGCTAGGCATTACTTTTGTAAAGAGAGCGACTTGTTGGCCCTCGTCGACTGAGGTCTGGTCCGAGAGGTTGCTAACTTATGCATTAATCTTGCAAATTAAGGATGATGACGAGTTTGGGAACATAACTGGAGAAGAAAGACAGTCAAAACACAACATGATCAAATGCAGATACATTCACAGAAACAGACGCTTGAGCTTCCTATCCTAATTCGTTTGGACATCCACAATGTGAAACTAAAGGACAGTCATTTCTAATAGATCAAACAACCAAAAACAAACAATTTTAAAATTGTTGGTTCTAATCTGCAAATAAGAGACATGAGACAAATATATCCCTTTGAGATAAGAAGAAATATATTGTCAAGTTTTGTGATAAGCAGACTCTGCAAATATATCTTGACAATATATGCGTTTGTGAGTCGTTCTTCCTCTACGGTTGCACTAAAATGATAGATCTCGCCTTGTAAATCTCGATAGTTTTTCTTAACATGTTTATCCAACAACAAGCAAAACCACAAATGCAGCAAAATGTCAATAAGTTGATAAATGCAGGCTATGCAACACATATGATAAAAAAAAAAAAAAGTAACAGGAGGCTTACCAAGAGTACCGAAGCCATTCTCCTTCGGATAACACTCTGAATATTTCTGATTCTTCGAGCAAATCAAACCTTCGTACTCAGCCACCAGCTCAGGAAGAAGCCTAACATACATATTACTCCACAGTTTCTTCTAATTCGCAACGTTAGCATACCTCATCGACTCCATTTTCTTTCTAGTGTACATTATCTTTAACTTCAAGAAGCTTCAATATCTTGACAACCCAATATATTGACAATATATGCGTCTCTGTTATCTCTTCATTCTTTTGCAACTTCCACGTTCGCCGGTGACTAATCATTGGGACCCTAGAGCAGAGATATGATACTCATCACAATGCTTTCTACCTGCATCATACATCAGAGAACCCACTTGCTTTCAATCCTGATCCAATAAAGAGAGAGAGAGAGAGAGAGAGAGAGAGAGAGAGAGAGAGAGAGAGAGAGAGAGAGAGCTAAAAACACTATGGATGAGGAAATTTAGAACAAAGACATCAGAAAATAGTATACGTTCAACTTATCCACTTGAGCGCTCTTATTAAAGAGGTTCAATCTAATGTCAAACCATTCTGCAGCGTATTCCCCATTCACAACTTACAAATTCCAACAAATACTTCAAAAAAAGCCAGGGACAAATATGCTCAAAATAAAAACAAAACCAGTCTCCTTCTATGAACTTTTTCGACACATGGGAAAGCTATATTGTAATGTCAAGTCATATAATAGATCCAAGAGACTAAAACTCATATCGATTTCATCTCCGTTCTCAACTTCTTCACTCTCTTCTTCTACATCAATTTCCAAGTTCCATTCTTGACTGTTCATCACCAATACAGCAACACTGATCTCACCACTAGTTGTCTGGAAAACAGCATCAGACAATCTAGTAACTTCCATCATATCTGTCAGATTATGATACTGAAAAGTACCGTACCTCTCTTCTTCACCTAGGCTCGATATCAGCTTATCAAGATACACAAGTGATGACTCTGCCCATATCCACAACTTCACACTTAACTCCTCAAAGGTATCTCCTGCAGACTTTGCCATTTCTTCTGGAACTTGGAACTTGTAGAAAGGTGAATCTTGAAACATGCCTGGTTGAGTAAACGTCACTGAAGAAACCAACAACAAATACGCCACACCAAGACCCAACCAAACACTTTAAATATCATTAACAACAAATATCCTTGGGTACCCATTATTATCATAACTCGGAGAAATTAGCAACTGAAAACCAGAAATAATATCAAATTTCTTCAGTAGCATGCCAAAATCGCGAAACAAAACCCATAAACTTCAATCAAAACCTCAGAGAACATAGAAACATAATGCAAAAATCTGAACCCAGCTTAATCAAAACCAAAAGTTTGTACGCATTTAGAACAAATTGCAGGGTTGACTGGCCACAAAACACAAACCTTATCCCAATTTCATCATTAATCTCGTCTTGCAATTTCCAGATCTTCTATAAAATGCAACTTCTCTTCTTCATCAGCTCTCCAGTCTCTTCGAAATCATCTTCAACAACGGGTTTATTTATCAAGTCATCCACCGCAGCGTCTTCTTGTTCCAAAACCGCAACAATACATGTCCTCTTAGGTGTAACTAGCACCTCTATTCTCGAGCAACTTCACCAGAGATTTACTCTTTAAATTTCTTAAGTTACACCCGATGGATCGAAAGACGATCGATTGATTAAGCTAAAGCCGATCGTCGACTGAGCTAAAAATTTAAAATCAAAATATTTATTGTTTTGAGGAATTAAAAAGAAAGAACTGCTCATAATTGAGAGGGGAACAGATTTAAGTAATGGAGTTTGAGGTTTTAACAATCACAGATTCGACCTTTGCATAACAAAGATTATTGTCAAATCTCACAAAAATAGCCGTATAAGAATTTCAATACTGATTTTCTATTTTCTAGGTAGGCATTTCTAGTATCCAACTAGGCATTTAAGCAAGCCACCTAGGCATTTGTAGACTGACATGTAGGCAGAAGTCACTTAAGAGACTTCTCTATTAATATGTAGGAGGATTACTACTAGTAGTTGATCCGCGCTACGCGCATAATGTATTACTTTTTCTTATCCATTTGTTTTGTTCGTGGGATAATGATGTCTCACATATATATACTTGTGATGTTGTTTTAAAATATCTATTATACAGTCTCTGCGATTTATATGATTTACTATTTGAATGTGTAATGCAATTTTTTTTGTCATGTTGTTTTAAAATCTTCATAATTATATATATCTCACATCATTCTACCAAGATTTTTAATCACACTATGTTAATGTGTAATTCTTAATTTTTTTAATTGTTAAATATATTGGTATGAATCTTGCTTAAGTTAATATTTTATGATTTGTGGTGGATAAGATAATTAATTATCTATAAATTTGGAGTCTAATATCTTATTATAAATTAAAATGATTGTTTCAATTTCTCACCACCATGAAAATGTGAAATAGTTGCTAAACATTTTGAAATTTGTAGATATTTTTAATATAATTTTTTTTCATTTTCCATATACTTAATTTTGTTCGTTTTGAATATATGTCGTCTGAGATTTCAAGTGGCTAATCTTATTCACATACCAGAGAAGTTGTTGATCTAGCATCGTCAAGTTAGGTCAATCGTTAAATATGCAATTTATTAGTATAAACGGATTAATTTATTATTTCATGAAATTTTAATGGTATGAGTTTTCAGTTTTATGTAATAGAAGTGAAGTATGAAATATATTAGTTAAAAAGAATTAGTAAACCTATTATTCTTTCATGAAACTATAATAGGATTAATATATTAGTATAAACGAATTATTTTATTATTTTATTACATTTTAATGGTATGAGTTTTTAATTTTATGATTTATGATATGAGTAATAACTTTTCAATTTCCTTTAATTATCATGTTCAGTATCATATATAGTTAATATAAAAAAGTTTTAATTAATAAAAAATCTAAAATTATTTTGAAAAATATAAATTATTAATCCTATTATTGTTTCATTAGATTATAATTGTGTAAGGTTCAGTTTTATAATTTATAATAGGACTAATGACTTTTTAAATTCCTTGAACCATCATGTATTAGCTAACTACATAAGTTGTTAATGTTTATAGTTCACTTTTAATATATAAATAATGTAAATTAATCATACCTTGAACCATCATGTATTAGCTAACTACATAAGTTGTTAATGTTTATAGTTCACTTTTAATATATAAATAATGTAAATTAATCATACAAATGATGTGTATGCTTAGCTGGCGGCTGATGTGTCTTCACCAGAAGAGAAAATGTTACTTTATGTATATAGATAATACTAGCAAGTGAACCGCGCGGATTGTACTTACTAATTGTATTAATGTTTATTGATTGTTAATTTATTTTGCTCTTTTTGCTTGTATTTTTGTTTTGTTATATATATATATATATATACTCCCTCCGTTTCATAATAAGTGTCGTTTTAGAGTTAAATTTTTGTTTCATTTTAAGTGTCGTTTTGGTTTTTTAGTTCAGATTACCAAATTTTCAGTTTTATCCCTATTTTTCAAACTTATTAATTACAAAAACTAAAGAATAGAACATATTAAATAGGAGTAAAACAGAAAATTTAATGGTTTTCTTAATTTGTGTGAAATATGTCAAAACGACACTCTTTAAGAAACAGAGGGAGTATAATTTTTATGCTTTACAAATGACTGCTATCTTATATAACATAGAAAGGTTCTCCTTTTCAACAAGCTCTGACATGCTGGCACGTGTCCACATAATTTTTTTTATTTATTTACTAATTGAATGACCTTTAGATATCATCTAATTAGTTTACCTTGCAAAAACAATATTGAAAGAAAATCAAATAATAATAAGGTGGGATTTCATCCTTAAACCCTTAAACATAAACACAAAGAGTTATTAAAACACTAAACCCTAGAAGATTTTATCCCTAAATCCAACCGTAAAGCAACCCTAAATCCAAAAAGGGTATTTTTAAAAAGAAAAAAATGGGATATTTTTGAAAAGGGCCATGTGAAAAAGGGCATTTATCAAAATTTCTCTAATAATATAGAAGGGTTCCCCTTCTCAAGAAGCTATGACATGCTGCCACATGTCCACATATTTTCTTTAATTTATTTACTAATTTAATGACCTTGAGAGACCATCGACCAACCTTGAGTAGACTTGGCATGGGGGGGGGGATCATATCGAAGGGGAGATACCGTTTTGACACAAGATGGTTACTTAAACTCGGACTGAAAGAGGTGATAAAAAATGATTGCCATGGGGTACGAAGGGATGGTGAGATAAGTCTTTCTTCTCGCTTTTCGCATTGCCGTAATGGAATTGCTTCATGGAAACATTCACATGTTTCAAATTCACAACAGGTTATTAAAGAGATGGAGACTTTTTTGGAGATTGAGACTGCAAAAACAATACCAAATTGTTAGGGGTGGAACGATGCAAAGCTATTTTGAACACGGCTTGGCTTGAAGAAGAACAATATTGGAAGAAAAGAAGTAAAGAGTCATGGCTTAAAGCAAGAGACATAAATACCCATTACTTTGACAGTAAAGTTAAAATGCAACGGTTAAAGAATAAGGTCCTCTCGTTAGTTGATCATCAGGCAGTGGAAAGATTTGAAGAAGATGAAAAAGACAAAATCGCAGTGGGTTATTTCCAAGAGATTTTCAGGACATCCAATCCTCCATGTCCCAATGATTTGCTTTAAGACTTTGCTCCAAGGGTGGATGGTAGAATGAATGGGGAGCTCACTAAGACGGTTACAAGCTCAGAAATTCGTTAAGCGGTCAGAGGTATTAAAGCAGATAGTTCCCCTGGAGTCGATGGTATGACAACTGCGTTTTTTTCAGAATTTTTTTTTGGGGGGGGGGGTTGTAAAGGAGCAAGTGACTAAGGAGGTTAAAGGTTTTTTCGAAACTGGCAGCTTCCCAGAGGATTGGAATTTTACACAAATATGCTTGCTGCCTAAGAAGCCTAACCCAAATTTTATGACAGATTTACGCCCCCTTATCTTGTGCTAGGTGTCATACAAAATAATTTCGAAAATTTTGTGTGGACTGGTTCACACACCTCTATGTGTGTGGTGCATGAGCGGTGCATGGTGCGGGAGCCTTAGGCACTTACTGCGCTCTGCGGGCGTATTGTGAAAGGCTCACGCACCCACATGCACGTGGTGCGGGAGGCTCAGACGCTTACCACGTTAGATGTGGGAGGCTCAAACGCTTACCGCGCTTCATGCGGAAGGCTCGGACGCTTACCGCATTTGATGCGGGAGGCTCAACGCTTGCACTTGATGCGTGACTTACCGCACTTTGTGCGAGAGGCTCAAACGTTTACCGCGTTGATGTGGGAGGCTCTATGACTAAATTTATAAGATTATATTTCATAGTGGAAGGAGAGTCGAATGACTAAGTGAGAGAGAAAGAGAGTAATATCACAAAGAAAATTTACTTCATCCCTTTATATAGTGGAATAGTAACCGACTTACTTAGTCGGTGGATTACTTAGCAAGTCTAATGGATAATTATCCATTTACTACATCTTGAACTTTTTCTAAGACAACAAAAGTTTAACCATTATTGGTTTTATGATGTTAAAATATTCTGAATTGATATGATCCTCGGTACGAAGATCAATGCCCCTAGATCAATTCATGGTGTGGTTGAATAAGCAAGAGAGATGCTTGAGTTTTAGAGACAAAAGGATGCAAAGATGCTTCAGATTTTAATGGATTGCAGTGGATTGTTTAGATGATTTTGGGAGTGAGATTGTGGGTCATGTAGACACGGTTTTGGAACGGAAAATGGATTGAAAGAAACTCTCAAGAGTTATGGATAGACTCTTAAGCTTTCAGGCTTGTTCTTGATAGGATATGACACACCAAAAAAATTACAAGTTGAGAATGGATATGACACACCAATCTCGTGATCAAACATATTCAAAAGAGTTTTATATTGTAAGAAAAGGTTTGATAATCTTATTCAGAAGAGTAGCCACAAATTTAAAGGACTCTAAAAGTCTAGAGAAAGAGAGTTATGGTTCTTGGGACCAAACACACAAAATTAAACACTCTAAGACTAAATTTAAAGCACCCTATGACTAAAATTCAAAATATAACTTTGGCTCCTCTTCTTTAAGCATTGTTATCAATGGACATAGATCAATAAGTGTGTGTTAGATGCCTCATTAAAAACCTTGGCTAGAAAACCCAATGGGATAAAACTTGGCCAAGGAAAGGATTGCAAGAACACACACGTCCCATTGATAACTCTTAGTTAGGTTGTATCACAACAAGTGTAGTTGGATTAGCTATCTCAATAAGGTTTCTCTTAGCCTGACTTAGCAATGTGCTAATGGCTTGATTAAATAGCTCGATCATAGACCTTGTCACTGGACCAATAGAAATGTGCAAGTCTGCCTCCTCTTTAGCTCCACACTCTTCAGCTACAAGCTGCTTCTTATCTCAATAATCCTCTCGTACAAGCTGATCCTTGGCTCCATAATCCTCTGGTACAAGCTGCTCCTTAGCTCCATGTTCCAAGCTTTCCATGGTCATATCATAAATTGAGGTGTTGTGTTTGTGTTGTTTTGCAGGCATAATTGGAGACGATACTGTCAACAAATGGATAAGCTTAGGATGTCTTTGAGATTGTCTTAAAGAGTTTTGGCTGGTTGAGAGGCATTAAAAATACTTTGTAAACCCTCCCCCCTCCCTCTAGATTGTTTAAACGTAATCGTAGATATTTTTTAAAAAACTATTGTTGAAGAGGAGAAATTATATGAAGATTTCTTGAGACTAGTAAACACGCAGCTTTCGCAATCTTTTTACCTTCTTGTGTGTTTGGCATTTTTTTGCTCAAATACAGCAATATACGGAGGACTATATGGAGTTATCTGCTAAGACAAAGATGTATTTCACTACTGCAGTTTGCTTGTGGGACGCTGAATTCTACATCAAAGTTGATGATGACGATAGAAGTTGATTACACAAATCAAATGCAGCATATTTTATAATAAGACATTCAAATTTGTGCGACGCACGGACATTTTTTTTATAGGCTTTTAGGGTTTAGAATATAAGACCCTAAGCTCAAATTATAAACCTTTAAAAAAGTTTTAAACCCTCAACCCCTAATAAAATAAAAGTACTAAAATATTAAAAGAAACCCAAATATTTATTAAACACTAAAACCCAACCCTATAGATTTTGAACCCTAAATGGTAGAATTTTAAACCTCTTTGAGTTTAAAAACTAGGAGATGTAACCTCTTGAGTTTGTTTTTTATAAAGCTATTTGTTATTGGTGACTGGGTGCCGGAACGGCACCGTTTAGTAGATGAAACGTATGCTTTGGGTAAGTCGATGAGAGCGGAGAGGAGACAAATTAGTAAAGAGTAAAGAGAGATCGGAAGCGAGGGAGGAAGAAGAAAGTGTTGAGATATGGTTTGTGATTTGTGGTTTGTGATTTGTGATTTGTTATCCGATTTAGGCTGATTATAATGATTTGGCATGGTGGATTCAGATGTCGGACGGAGGAGCACCGTCGAGGTACGTGAAGTTGACAAAGGAGCAAGCTCCGGTGGATGAGGTTAATCCCGGCGAACTCAATCAGCCCATTGAGGTTCCTCATGTATGTTTCGGAATTGGATTAGTGTTCCTCTGATCCCATCTGTTTGGATCTGTAATAATACACTTTTGTTCGCAGCTAGCTGTTCACAAGTGCAACGAGTGTGGCCAAGTTTTGCCTGACAACTTTGAAGCTCCTGCTGATGAGCCATGGACAACGGGCGTCTTCGGCTGCACTGAGGACATGCCTAGCTGTAAGTTTCCAAGCTCATTGTCATTGATCTCACTACTATAGTCTCAACATCATCTCTCGTGCCAGTTTGGCAGGGACTTTTATGCCCAAGTGTTCTCTTTGGCCGTGTCTATGAAACCCTGAGTGACGAGGAAACCTCCTGGACCAAGGCCTGCATTTGCCATTCTATTGTAGTGGAAGGCGGTCTTACACTCGCATCAATAGTTGCTTGTGTTCCCGGTATAGACCCCCACACATCCTTTCTCATCTGGGAAGGCTTGTTGTTCACTTGGTGGATGTGTGGCATTTACACCGGCAATGTCAGGCAAACTCTACAGAGGAAATATCATCTCCAGGTATATATCAAACCCTCCCTAATTCCTCCTGCTTTTCACATCAACTGAAATCTCTGTGTTTAACAGAACGCCCCATGTGACCCATGTCTCGTGCATTGTTGCCTCCACTTTTGTGCCGTTTGCCAAGAACACCGTGAGATGAAGAACCGTCTTTCCGATCATTTTGTGATGCCAATGACTGTTGTCAACCCGCCACCCGTTCAAGAGATGACTGCCTCCGAATCGGATAACAGAGACAACCACAACTCTCATCCCCAGATGGAGATGCGCCCATTGTAGTCTCTCAGTGTTTCCTTTCCTTTTTGGCATGTGCTTGACTGCTTGTTTTAAAACTCTTTAACATCCTTTCGCTTGCTTAATTATTTTTTTTCTTGGATAAATACAACAAGATTGCTAAGAATCGTTAAACGTTTAACATGATTATCTTTTAAAATTCTTAATCCTTACAAAATATCAAACCTTTTCGTATAAGCAAGTATAACTAAAAAAAATTCCCGCAGAAGAGAATGGTTTGATTACCAACGGTGACTTGGCTTTGTTAACTGGAGATTCATGAGTTTATGCATCATTTCCATGACGCGGTGGACTTGCTGTTTAGAGAAGAGGAAGTGGAACAAGACACAGTTATGAGAGCTTATAGACATGACGAATCCCTGAGATATCTCCAAAATACGAGACGAAGAAGAAGATTCTTTTGTTTTGAATGTTTTGACTTTCTCAGACTTCTTTACTCTAGAGATCAAAACTAATAACCCTGACATTAATCTTGTAAGTTTCTCTTTCGTTATGTTTGCGTTTAAATTTATCCAAATTTTGTTGTAATGGTACTATCAACGGCAAATGTTTTCTTGTTTATTTTATACATAACAACACATAAGACGTTTTGAGGAACATTGACTACAAATGTGTTATCAAATATCAAAGTAATAATTTATGAGGAAGAAGATAACAACAACGAGTTTGTCAATATCAAGGGATTTCAGGGTTTCAACGTATCATCTCTTCTTGAAGAATTTGCCACCTCTCTTACCAATTCCAGCACCTTCCAGACTTGATGAGAAATGAGACCTTGTGTCTGGTCTCCACGTCAGTTCTTTGAGAAGGGAGAACAATGACGAGAGTGCTGGAGAAATTTCGCTGTCTTTTATGTTCTTGCATGACACTACTCTCATGCTCTCAAGCGCTTCCCAGTGTAGAATTACCGACTCTAAACCACTTGTTGTTAAGACTGAGCAACCTTCCAAAGACAGGTACCTGACCCTCCTGCAAAAATATGTAAAAAAAGAAAACAATGATCAGAAGCCTGTCTTTCTCATCACAAAAGTGAAACTCGCAGAATAGTTCATTAGATTTATGTATCACAAAGACACAAATGAAAGCAAAAAATGCTCTTTACCATCCAAATTAAAGAAACTTGAGATAAAATAGCCGCGGGGTTACGTCTTATGTTACCCATATGATGAACAACATAATTTAAATTGTACGATATAGTTCAGTTAAACAACAAGTTACTTTCTCCAAGAAGCTGCATTTTTCCTTTTGTGGCAATCAATTGGTTGGATCGTGATGTAAGAAGACCTCAGAGGAACAGCCGAACCTATGTACTATGTACATTGAAATACCCATTTGAACTAGAACCCATGAAGGTAATGATGTGGAGGCAGTTACCTGAAAGCTTTGGCCAAGCTGAAAGAATCATCATCCAGTCCCCAACAGTCCTGAATATTAAGCTTTGTTGCTCCATCACACACCTTAAATAAGGCTCTCATGCCGTCTTTGTCACTCAAACAACACCTCTGGAGTTGCAAACTCTCCAGAGCTGGGCAAGAAGATGGCAGCAGCTTATGTGGTCCAGGAGTGGGGTCTATCCTTCTGCAGGACGAAATTTGCAGGGTCTTCAAGTTGTGAAAGAAGGAAAGCGCAGCAATCCAACCATCGTCCATACGATGGTCACAAATGGTTAGTTGTTGGAGCACTTCACAACATTGGCCAATTGCTTTAAGCCCATCAAAACTACCCTCACAACCAGTAAGCTCCAGTTTGACTAGTCTCTTACAGCCTTGTGCTAAAATGGTTAAACCAATATCAGAGACGGACGAAGTGTAGAGACCATCTACAGTTGCAACAAGGCGCAAGGCTGTGAGATTGATGCAGGCAGCGATGCCACGCAAGAGATTGTCATTGCACTTGCGCAGTTCTAAGTCTTGCAAATGGGAACAGTGTTCAGCTAAAGCCAGCAAGCCCAATTCAGTAGCATTAAGGACGACGAGATGGAGTAAATCACACGAGACTCTGCCTAAAAGCCTAAGCCCTGTATCAACCATTTGAGAGTGCAAAAGATTGTCCTGGAGGAGACCCAAGCAATTGGAGGAGTCTGAGGATATATGAAAGGAAAGCGAGTTGTGGCATAGCAGAATACCCGAGTTGGGATGCGATTTGATAGACGCGTCCCCAAGATGGACACTGGTGAGCTTGGGAAACCTGGAGACGAGCCTCCCGGACAAGAGGAAATCCCAATCGGGGACCCTGAGAGCCCGGAGACGACGTCCCTGGAGAGCCAGCCAGCGTTTGCAAACGAGGGACACATCGTTGTTCTGGGAATGGGGAAGCTTCTGGAGGATCTTGAGGAGGAGCGAATCGGACAAGGAGAGTGTTGGATCGATTAGGGATCTTGGGGATTTCATCCAAGACCGCCGCCTTCTCAGAGGCGATTTCGGACTCGTCGCCATCTTCATCCTAACGGATACTTGGAAAGAGATGGTTTTTTTGGACTGAGAGTTCGAATTCTTGTAGATAAAATCATTTAAGGGTAATGCGTATCACGGTGTGATGATGACATGATACAGTTGACTCACAATATTAATTACTCTTCACCACATCTCATCTCCACTTCATTTCTTTTTTTCCCTTTATCGTCTCGCGTTATTGAATGCATTTACAACTTACAAGTTCATATCCAAATGATTCAGGGGTCCGGTAATCCGGGAGTTCATTTGATTTACATATACAACCGACTATATTATTGGTATAGTGTACAGAATTGAATTATGTATTGAGATTGGTTTACAGTAAATTGATATGTAAAGTGAACCGACTATAAATAGAGTTCTATGTATGACTGTAAACAGTAAGTTGTGAAGAAAGAGTTTGTTACAGTTACAGTTTGTTATCTTCATCTCCACTTCATTTCTTTATTTTCCTTTGTCGTCTCGTGTTATTGAATGCATTTACAACTTACAAGTTCATATCCAAACGATTCAGGGGTCCGGTAATCCGGGAGTTTATTTGATTTACATATACAACCGACTATACTATTGATATAGTGAACAAAATTGAATTATGTATTGAGATTGGTTTAGAATAAATTGATATGTAAAGTGAACCGACTATAAATAGAGTTCTATGTATGACTGTAAACAGTAAGTTGTGAAGAAAGAGTTTGTTACAATTACAGTTTGTTATCTTCATCTCTCTCTCATAGCTAACATGGTATCAGAGTGTGAGCTCTACGCTCACAAAATCGTTCCGTTTTACATTCTTATGCGTTCTAATTTTTTTTGGTATTCCTCCGATCAATTATCTTCACCGGTATTCCGCCGGATTTTCACTCCGATTTGATCATTCCGTCGAATTGGAGTTTCAACAATGGTTACTTTGAGAAAATCAACTCGCCGTGTGATTCGCCCGACCTCGACTAGTCGAACATCGCAAGATAATGCAAGTCATAAGCAATCGCCACCTCCGGTACCTGAATCCCGAAACAATCGACAGATTCCGGTGGCAGAAAACATTGATAACATTCATTCTCCGTATTACCTAACGAGCGCCGATAATCCAGGTTTATCGATCATATCTCATGTCTTAGATGGATCTAACTATGGTGACTGGAATATTGCGATGATGAACTCGTTAGATGCTAAGAATAAGCTTGCATTTGTTGATGGATCTTGTCCACGACCTTTGGAATTGGATTCTTTGTATAGAATTTGGTCTAGATGCAACAACTTAGTTAAGGCTGCAGATCTTAAATTCTGTTTCTAAAGAGATCTATGGAAGTATTATGCGTTTTTTAGATGCAAGTGATATGTGGAAAGATTTGCAGATTCGTTTCAATACAAGCAACTTGCCAAGATCTTATCAGATTTCTCAACAGATCTGGTCTCTCCATCAAGGTTCAATGAATCTTTCTACATACTATACTCAACTCAAGACGTTGTGGGATACATTGGATGGTTTGGATGTGTGTCGAGTGTGTATATGATGCAAATTCATGAAGACTAAGCAAGAACATGCTAAGTCATAATATTCTTGTATGGCTTGGATGAATCGTATGCTCATATGAGGAGTCAGATAATAATGATGAAGTATGTACCTGGTTTTGCTGAAATCTACAATATGTTGGATCAAGAACATAGTTAAAGGACTATTGTTTCAACTGTTTCTACACCAGCGACTGCATTTTAAATGTTTGGAACTGGAAATGGTACTGATCAGATGAATTATGTGGTTGCGGTCAATGCTACAAAGTCTACTCCGGGCATACAGTTGATAGGTGCTATCATGTTCATGGTTTTTCCATTGGTTTCAAGTCAAAGCAGAAATTTCAGTAAGACAAAGGCTCTTCATCTTCTGCTGGGAGTATTGATATGAAACCTGCAACAACTCATAAACCTGTGGTAGCTCAAGTAGCAATGACAGCTCCTGGTCTAGTGGTTTCCAACCTTTCAGATATGGATGGTACTTGATCTAAAGATTAGATATATGATGTCATTGCCTTCTTCAGTTCTCGTTTACCTACCCTTGTTCCAATGTTGCTTCTTAATCTGATAATAATATTTCTGGTATGCATTTCTCTTCCTCTACCCTACAATTTGTAGGAATTTTAAGAGCTACTCGGAACATTCTTAGTTCAGAATTATGGATCATTGACAGTGAGGTTACTCATCATGTTTCCAGAGATAGGAACATGTTTCTTAACATGAATTGTAATTTGCAGTCGACTGTGAATCTTCCTGTTGGTCCTTCTATTCAAGTTGCAGGAATTGGACAGATCAAGATCAATGATAATGTCATCTTGAACAATGTTCTTTATATACCTGAATTCAGACTCAACTTGCTTAATATCAGTCAGCTTACTGATGATGTGGACTCTCGAGTAATATTTGATAAACGTTCTTGTGTTATTCAGGATATACCAAGGCATGGACGATTGGTCAGGGTAAAAGGATTGGCAATCTCCATGTGTTGGATGCATCTACATTTTCAGGACAAAGAAAATTCTCTTCAGATAAGCTTTCTCTACAACTTCCTCAACAAAATATATCTTGTAATGCTATGATTGATTCATCAACATGGCACAATAGGCTAGGTCACCCATCTTATTCTAAGATTGATCTCCTACATGATGTACTTGGTTTAAAAAATATCAATAAAGATCATCCCATTGTTTTATTTGTCATTTGGAAAAACAAAAGCATCTTCCTTTTCTTGCTTACAACAATGTGTGTGCAGCTGCTTTTGATCTCATTCATATGGACACATGGGGACCATTCTCTGTCTCTACCATAAAGGGCTACAAATATTTTCTCACGATAGTGAATGATCACACTCGATCTACATGGATCTATTAGATGAAAACCAAGGATGAGGTGTTGAGAACTGTTCTTGAATTTCTACAAATGGTTGAGACTCATTTCAAGACAATAGTGAAGGTTGTGAGATCTGATAATGCTGCTGAATTGAAGTTTGTTCAGTTGTTCAAGACCAAAGGAATTCAGTCTTTCCATTCATGTCCTGAAACTCCTCAACAAAACTCAGTCGTTGAAAGGAAACATAAACATATTTTAAATGTGGCTCGTTCTTTGATGTTTCAATCTCAGATTGGTTTGCCTTATTGGGGGCGAGTGTGTAATGACTGCAGTCTTCCTTATCAATCGAGTGCCATCACCTTTGCTTTCCAACAAGTCTCTATTTGAGCTTCTGCTGTAGGAAATCTGACCTATCCTAACCACTTAGGGACTAATAGGTTTTCAATCCTAGGATCTCTGCTAATGATTCTAGATTCCCAGATCTCG